>JARJEB010015817.1:0-11575 GCA_030264535.1 Liometoxenus newtonarum | reverse complement strand
GAAGGCAGAATAGGATAGACAAAGCTAGCAATATACTTTTTAAAAGAACCTTGACACTTGAAATTGAAGTATGAAATGTCAATATTGTGTGAAATGTGAATATTTTTACAATTTTTAATGTAACCAAAATTATTTTTTATTAAAAAAAAAGGAAATACTAGACTCAAATTTTAAAAAATAGTGTAAGCAACTTGTATCATAAGTCATTTTAAACGTTCGCCTGTTTCAGGCTCACGTTTAAAACACGACTTATGATACATGTTGCTTAAAGTACTATTTTCTACGACCACTACGAAAAATTAAGAAATAAGCACAAACAGCAGGCGCTGAAAACGAGGTTTTACGAATATTCATCACGAACTTTCGTGACGTACGTTCATACTTTTAGATAATGAAATCTGGAAAACTCAATCGCAGTATCGCATATAACGACGTTAGCAACATTAGACTTTTCTAACCTTACTTACAATCAAACATCAAAGTCTCATGTTGCAGTTTGGATGCTTCTCCTAATCGTAATACATCCCGTACGCACTTTATTAATTTATTTTGTTTGTTTTCTTTCAGTCTATAAAACTGTTTTCAAATGACCTTGAAAAACTAAATTGTACAAGCTGAACTTGGCGACGAAGCCTTCAAGCGCCCCAAGCGCCTGAATAAAGTTGTCAAGTCTGAATGCATCCAACCAGATGAACTCACTTGTGTTCTATGGGTTGTACTCACTATTATTTTGGCAGATTTGTTTTCTTTGTGTTTATAAAATTATTATTTTGCGTGGTCGTAGAAAAAGTATAGTACGTAAACACGAGTGAAAAGATGCCATGGCGTACTCGCGAATTACTAAACTCGCCGCCACGCGATTCGTTTGTAAAGTTTCCGCATCGTGCGCAATAAGCAACTTTTTACTCTCTATACTTAATATACTATTACTTTGTACTCACCCGGTAATGAGAAAAGTTTTCGGTTTAGATGGCTTATATAATAACATTTCATATTGAGCACTACAAGCACCAATGAATACACCAGTTCTGGTACCCTTCAATTCATCTGGGTTTATACCAGCATCAAGTAGAGCTTCAGCAACTTGCTCCAAGAATATGCGACCAACAGGGTCAGTATGTAAAGATTGGTATGAATGCATACCAAAGTAACCATTATCAAATTTTTCAATATCGTACATTTTACCATATAATTTCGGTATTTCCGGATGAAAAGCACGACGGTCATCTTCACAACAGAGATCCACCTTGTTATGCAGTTTGTGCAGAAATTCATCAACATTGTGGGAATTGGGAAATTTCCCCGACATACCACTAACTACAACTCCAATATTGCCCGACAAACATGCCGTTTGATAACCACCACTTAACATTTCAGACGATAATTACAAAAAACTTAAAATTATCATTAGTGACCGGTATTTATTGAATTTGATACCAGCACAAAACAAAAGTTATTCAAATTTATTTAAATTATGTGAAATATCTATCCATCAACTTATTGTTTTCGTAGAATAATTGTACTTTCGATTACAAAGGTAACACAAACATCATTTTGAAAATAATTTGGATGTTTTATTCGTGTTTTCAGTTCCTATTGTTAGTTAGTTATAGAGAAGTATCGGGACCCATGCAAAACATCCAAATCAAAAAGATTTTAATTGAATGTAAAAAAAATTCCGCACTTTTATTAGCTACATGTTTCTAAGAATCCGGTACTCAACAATCATCATCAGGGTAAATAATCTAAGAAACAATTAATAGTACGTGGTTACAAATCTGTGTTCTCTTTGAACACGTTCTCATGAACCAAATCAAATTGGAAATGAGGAAGTAGATAAAAATACGAATTCGTACCGTTAACAGATACGAACTGAGTTCATTTATTACACTTGGCGTATGCTCACATGTGCGCTTCATTTATAACATTTCAAATTTAAATAAACTTAATTAAAGCTATACTATTTATCTTATTTAAAAAAAGTACTTTAACGCATGTAATTGACAACAGTCTTGAAGACCCCGAGATATTTTAGGAATAAATTTTTTTCGGAGCTCCAAAAGAATACTAACACTATTAAACCAACTTTTGCACTCCACACTGCTTAATGTACGTTGTCTCCTTTAAACCAAACCAAAATTACCTCATTGGAAACAAAATTAGGAATATAGGACATGTGTTTCCCTATCAGGGATACTCTGTGGTTCATTCACGTTTTTTGCATTTGCACATTGATCGTCAATTTTCTTAATTGATGCAATTACTTGAACGTGACTTGTGACTCAAGTTCTACGACAAAGTGGTAATTTTCTTTTATACTAGAAGTATGATAGTAAATCAACGGATGGAAATCTGATACCCGACAATCAAGCAGGATACAGAGAAAATTACCTTGTTGGTAACACCCGTGGCGCGAACTTCAAACGGCGTCACGAAATTCTAATTTAAGACCAGAGTCAGTATGAATAAAATTTAACATAAAGTTAAGAGGTCAAGTAACTAAAAATGCACAACGTTCCGTGGGCAACTGGTCTTTGAATGTTTAAATATTATATTCCTTACTATACTTTCGGTAAGTTGGAAAGTAAAAATCGATCGTAAAAGTAATTTTGATCGAAAATTGGAAAACACTTGACATTACATTTTGATATCAAAATATTTCTGTACAATTTTTACTTTCCGATTAAAATCAAGTTCATGATCGGCGATTTCTACGATATCATATTGATTGTGTCGGAAAGTTGTGCAGTTCGAATTTAACACACAGATTTATTCGTTTTTGTTTTTGATTCGGCCTTCACGTTTTTGTTTTTGATTCGGCCTTCATTGCCAAAACAAGTTTTATATTTCAATCAATCCTTCAACTTTGAACTAAATATAAATGTTTTATACAATAAGTTATAATTTAAATACAACAGGAAAATTTCCATACTTTTAGCCCGTTTTAGTATGTCAAACATTGGAATACGACCATAACGAAGGTATATGGCCAGAAAAGATGTGAAATCGCTCAAATTTTCGAGGTCGGATTTTCGACGTATCTCCACGAAACTCGTTTCCCTGAATCCGAAAAATTGGTGTGGTTTGGTTTGGTTTTCGACGTATCACCACGAAACTCGCTTCCCTGAATCCGAAAAATTGGTTATGACGTGTGTGTGTGTACGTGTGTGTGTGTACGTGTGTGTGTGTGTGTGTGTACGTGTGTGCCTGCTGTCTGTCTGTTTGACGGTGTGTGAACAAAATTTCGGCCAAACCAAACACCGCATCTGGATGAAATTTGGTCTTGGAAATGCGTCTTGTGGCCAACAAATGAAAAAAAATCGGTCGGTAAAGAAGGGCACCAGGGCATATAACTTAAATGTCAAAACATAAATTTGCAAATCACGGGCAAACAAAAAATACGTTGTCGTGGGGAGCCAAATCACTTCATTTCATAACGTATAACTTTTTCTAGTAGGATGCACAGTTTGCGAGATTTTAATTCCTAAAATCTCAAATTTGTATGTGGCTTATCATCAAAATTCCAGTCGAACCGCGCAACGCATCGGGATGAAATTTGGTACTCGTCTAGTGAGCACCTGGACTAAAAATAAATTAAATCAGACGGTAAAGAAGAAAGTTATTGGCTGTCAAAATATTAACTTTGACGTAACTGTCAAACAAAAAATGTCTTCTAGGGAGCTTCAAATTCTCTACATTTCAACTCCTATGACATTTTTTAGTCGGATGGATAGTTTGTGAGATATTAATTCGTAAGCTTTCATATTAGTACATTCACAAAACAATTAGAATAGAATATACGCACGGTTACCATGGCGAATTCGTAACATTGCAGTTAAGTAAATGTGATCGACTAGTTTATGTGCGAAGGTGTGATACATATGTAAGTGAATAACTAATATTATTCAATTTTTAAGAGTGCTTCCTTTTCATGGAGTTTACTCCGAAATTAGGTCCTTAGGTGGGAGTTTAATCTGTAAGAGTCTGCTATTCTTGGCTACTTGCGGGAGTCAGTAATTATCATATGCAGGATTCTTCCACCTACCAAACAAAAGAGTACAACATCACCCAAAATTTCATCATATTAATTCTTCATTTTCAAATTTTTATTTATTTAATTTACGTATTAAATAAATCGGTGCGTTAAATTCGTCCCGTCCATATACAGTGTGATTTCGTAGAAGTTGTCAATTGTAAAAGTAATTTTGATCGGAAAGGGGAAATGAGTTGATTACGTTTTCATATCACTAAATTTCTGTTCAATTTCCACTTTGCTATCAAAATTATATTTACGATCAAAGACTTCTACGAAATCATAATGTATATGGTCGGGAAGTTGTGCGGTGCGAATTTAAAGCACCGATTTATTTTATACGTAAATTAGATAAATAATAATTTGAAAATAAATAAAGAACACCTATTACACTGCGTATTTAAAAAACCCTGTAAATTACATATTTCTTATAAGCTAATCTAATCTTCATATACGTTATATTTTGAGTATTTAGAATTTTAGGGACTCGTCATAGTAACCATGCTCAGATTCTTTTCCAATTGTTTTGATTCTACCAATATGAAACCTTACGAATTAATATCTAATAAACTTTGCATCCGTCAAAAAAGTGTTATAGCTGTTGAAATGGAGGAGGTTCGGAAGCTCTACAAGAATTATTTTTTGTTTGACAGTTACGTGCAAATTGCTATTATGCCAGCCAATAACTTTCTTCTTTAGCGACCGATTATTATTACTCCAGGAACTCACTAGACGGATATCTACCCACGTATTTCATCCATATACGTTGCGCGGTTTGACCAGAATTTTGTTCACAAGAATACACACAATACACAAAAATTACACTTTAGGAATTAATATCTCGCAACTGTACATCCTACGAGATAAAGTTGGGCGGATATCTACCAACGTACCAAATTTCAATCTTATATGTTGCTTAGTTTGCCCGGAATTTTGTTCACACAGCCACATACACACACGGAGATTAGATCAAAAAGTCGATTTTTGACCAGGGGTCAACCGATCCCCTTACGAATTAAAAATTAATAATTTTTTAATTATTTAAAAAAATTAATAATTAATAATTAATAACTAATTAATAATTAATAACTTTGCATCCGTCACAAAAGTGTTATAGCTGTTGAAATGGAGGAGGTTTGGAAGCTCTACAAGGATTATTTTTTGTTTGACAGTTACGTGCAAATTGCTATTTTGCCAGCCAATAACTTTCTTCTTTAGCGACCGATTGTTATTACTCCAGGAACTGACTGGACGGATATCTACCCACGTAATAAATTTCATCCCGATACGTTGCGCGGTTTGACCAGAATTTTGTTCACAAGAATACACACAATACACACAAATTACACTTTAGGAATTAATATCTCGCAACTGTACATGCTACGAGAAAAAGTTATAAGTGTTGTTCATTTATTCGCCAGTTTCTACTTGGGCGGATATCTACCAACGTACCAAATTTCATTCCAATATGTTGCTTAGTTCGCCCTGAATTTTGTTCACACAGCCACACATACACACACGAACATTAGACCAAAAAGTCGATTTTTGATCAGGGGTCAACGGATCTTCACGAATTAGGAAATAACGAAAGTTTACTTTTTTGCCCATTACCTTCCTATACCTTAGGTATGTTAGGAAGTCGAGTAAAATGATAATAATCTGGTTATTGACTCAAACGAACTTAATAATCTTCAAAAAGTCTCAGTCTGCCTTTATTCGATAATTGTATATCTTGCTCTCTCAACGTCAAGTGTCGACTCTCATCTGTTTACAGCGTGTTACAAATTAAGGTTCCAAATATCGTGTATACTGGGTGTCTACATAACGGGCGGCATGGCCTAACACTCGCCCATCCTTTATCTCGCGTCCTTATGAGATTCAATATACCTACATAATAAATCGGTACGGGTTCCCACCTTACAACTTTCTGGCCATATCCAATACGATTTCGTAGAACTCGTCAACCGTAAAAGCAGTTTTGATCGGAAAGTGGAAGTGTGATTGATTAGGTTTTTATATCACTAAACTTCTGTACAATTTCCACTTTCCGCGCAAAATTACTGTTGCAATCGACGAGTTCTACGAAATCGTATTGGATATGGCCGGAAATTTGTGCGGTGCGAACCCGTACCGATTTAATTAATTTCGATGACGTCTAACGTCAATTTCAATATTGAAGTTTATATTGTTAATTCATAGTGTCAGCGTGATGGGAGCAGGACTGTTCATTTCTATTTTTATGCTGGTGATTGTTATGGGATTGTTGAAATGGTAGCACATATCTTCCAAACCATTATCTCTAGAAGAAACGTTAATGGCAAATCTTGAAAGGAATTGAAAACTAATTCAGAGATTATATAGATACTTTTATACTACAATCAATATTTAGCGAGTTGGACGTTTTGGCCTACGAGTAAAGGTGTCTTCTTAACCAGCCGATTTTATTTATTTTTACTCCAGGTTCCATCGGGAGGAATAGCTGCCCAGATACCAACTTTCAGTCTGATATGATGCTTGGTTTGCTCCCAATTTTCTTTACAAACATACACACACACACTTCAGATCAAAAATCCGATTTTTGACCTTGGGTCAACGGATCTCCACGAATCAGGGAAAAATAAGACTTTAATTTTTTTCATGATCACCTTACTTTCCTATACCTACAAACCTTCGGTACGTGGCCGGAAAGTAAAAATAAAATTAGTTAGAAAATCAATTAAGTAGTTGCACTTTTTTTTAAAGAGGGATTTGCTACCTATTTGATAATCACAGTGCGTTCCACAGCCGTCTTTGCATAGCTCCGTAAATGTGCAATGCCAAACACCGCGACCCGAGCGGCTCCAGGTAACCTTGTAGATCGGGACCACAGAAATCGAAAATTTTATACCTAATACTATTATGGTCGAAAAGTCCTGTGTGTCCTCACAGGAACATAGGTATTTTACTATTATATAGATTTAGAACAAACAGCGATGGCAAATTATTTTGAAGCTAAGTGCCATGTAATACACAAGATTTGGGATTTCATAAGTTGCGTTTGCCATGAACGGTACAAATATACCGTAATTTCAGGAATTGGCGTGCCATCAGAATATTCTCGCGTACCATAGTTGGCACGCGTGCCAAGTATTTGCATCCCGAATTTAGAATGTGTGTGTGTGTGTGTGTGTGTGTGTGTGTGTGTGTGTGTGTGTGTGCCTATGTGCGTGTAGGTATGTGCGCGCGTGTGTGTGTGTGTGTGTGAGTGTGTGTGGGTGTGTCATACCTATATCCCCACACGGAATATTCGTACGAGTAAAGACACTGTTTGTTAACACAAACGCGCTAATAATAATTTAATCTTATAATCAAATTTGAACGCAGATCAAATTCGGCCGAAAACGCCCAACACAGTTGTCGGTGGCGCTACGCTGTAGGGTTGAATGCTGTTGATGGTGGCGGTAGTATCTTCATGTTTGTGCTTGTGACATGCGATGCGATGATGCGATGGCCCAATATTTAGATATTTACCCCGTGTATATATGTATATTCACAAGAACGAACACAGAACGATACTCGACATTCTACACATCTACACCCATACTGAGCTATCCAAGTGATGTGTAGATATGACATAGGAATTGGTGGGTATACACGTGTGTGGTACGTAAACGATTTGTTGACTACGTAAATATACACGACAGTACGCGAAAAAGCATCAACTAAAATCAACAACAGAAACAGAATTGCTGGACACATACAGTGTAACGGGAAATGAATAAAAAATTATAGATAAGTATAGGTATATGGTTATGATTTTATGAAAATATCACAGGTTTCTCTTTAAATTCATATAGATACAGGTTGTTTTTTTAATTAAGTGCATCAATATACTTCAACTTCCATTATAGCTAGAGATCTGAACATTTCAGAATTTGAGTTTTAGCACAAGGACATATTTAAAAATATTTTCACACTGAACTTGTATACATCCATGTGCCCCTTGTGCCCCATGTGCGGCGTCTTGAGGCAGACTACACCTGGGCGACGGTACTGCTTTTGTCAGTATATATTCCTGTTGCTTGATATCATATACGGTTGGGTGTTATAATTTATTTCATTCAATATTAATTAAAATGGCGGGGCATGAACCCATAGTGTGGTCCCTTCCACCTCATGGTCATTTTGTAGTTTGTATTTAAGTATACCTTCACAGTTATTTAAAACTTTAAATTTAAAAATTGATGATAAAACATGGAAACATGGAAATTCGTACTTCAAAGAAGAATTTATTTTTACTCCTTTTGACTTTGCCCAAAACCAATTTTTAGAGCAAAATGCAGCTGGAACTGATACGATATTTTAAAGATGTTGGCAGTTTTGGAGGTATAGAAATAGAGCTAGAGGGAAATCACGTTTCCAGTCCTATTTTTAAAGATTTAAGTCAAATAATTCAGGAACTGTAAGATTGTGGCCATTATCTTATCAATGTTGATTCAGAATATGTAGAAACCTAAATAGTCGACAACTTTTTGTTTAGCGTCAAAAAATCGCTTCAATTAGCAAAAAGGTTCAAAATGTAATTTTGCGAACGTCATCGTATTTAGACATTCGGACAAGAAATTATAACATGGTATAAATTGAAAACTATTTCCTTTTCGAGTCTAATCATTATTATCAAGTTTTGCACCCATATGTAGTTTATAATTATGTACATTACTTGTACATATAGATACGTAATATGTACGGATATACTGCGGGGTTGAAACCAAGCAATAGGCTTTCACATTTGCTTCCGGGATAATATAAAGCTTTCTGGTAGTAATAAGCATATGATGTTTTCTACAATAAATGCATCAAACATTGTACGAGCCCCTTGTCTCGGCCTCGGAAAGTCTTCAACATTTACTCAAGTTAAAGATCTGCAGTGTATATAGAGGAGTATTAAGAAACGAGCGACGGATATTGCCATAAGAAGCTGGGCTATAAGCAGCAACTGAAAAGCAACAAGAATATGAACAAAGTGTTCTCCAACTGATAATCTCAAACGCAAATATAGGAACAGAAAAGCGAGAACGCCGAGAGAGAACGAATAACTTGAGATCATAGCAGAGTATAACGACGCAAACGAAGATTTTGTGAGATGCTGCGCTGTGCCGAAGCACACAAGTAAGGTTTTCGAGATCCACGCACCAAGTTTATTACTATAATGTGCTATAGGGTAGAACTTCTTAGCTTAGGCAAACTTAGACTTCTAGTATCGTAGAGTTTCACTTCAATTGTTATATATCTATCTAATGTTAAATATGATTAATGGTAAAGTTAAAATATTTTCGCAATCGATTCGTCTCTACCTTCTGCTTCAAACTTCTTTTAAAAACAATTTTCGATGACTTAATCATTTTTCTGTTTTAGCAGGTATTTGCTGACTGTTATCCTATGTATTAGATTTTTTATAGCATAGCATTAAAATTTGCGGTATACTTGCAACCATATGAATGTACGTTGCGTGTGCTGTTTAAATATTCATAATTTTATTCGTTTATTCAAAACGGCTGTCGTTCGCCGGTCGGCATTTGGGTCGCTATCGCGAAACGCACTCGCCACGCTCGCGCGCCACAAGTTTTAGAAACACGTTCGCCGACAATATCAGCGCGGACGCAGCCCGATGTAGCGTAGGTCGACAGACCGGCCATCAGTTCGTTGTCGTTCCACGATGTGGTGCGTTTTCGTTTATATGTTCCTACTACCAGTTCGTTTCCCCTTAGAGCGAGGAGCCCTAAGCAAACACTACACCAGCCGGCCTGCTGCATAGTACCCCCTGTCCAAACAATGTACTCATCAATCAAATACCACCCCCACCCTCTTAAAACGCGAGACCATCCACTATAGTCCTAGTAGTACTCAAACTGACATCGCGTCCCTTTTGGATCGTACCGTGATCCTCGCGTTTTCTCTTTTCTACACGTTTAATTCCTGTTTGCGTTGCTGAAGTTCGACGAATGTTTCGGTATTTTCCATGCATGCGAATTGAGTAAATACACATTTTCCTCACGCATTTTTCAACATGATGCTGCTAAGTTGAAATTCGTTCGATATAAAAAAAAGTTCACGCATGTGTGTCATACCTATATCAGTGTAGATACGACGGGCGAAGCTTTCACAAAAATAAACAATTAATAAGTCGAAATCTAAAAAAATATGATTTGTTTTCAGCGCAATTATTGCCATACTTTATGAAAATATTTAAATTCTGGAAATATATACTTGCGCATATTTGCACGCACTTTGCAATGAAAAGAACTTTAAAATCGTGTCAAAAATATTTAGACTTACTTCGAAAACATGTCATTCTAGTAACATACATCGTAATTAATTTTCTTGAACTGTACCTATATTTATAATAATTATCATCAATAATTTTCTTCATTGGTCTGCCCAATAAATTTTATAACTGAATCAAAATTTCGTTTTCGTTCTTTGCGTAAATTTTCCTCCATTCCGTCGCCAGTTATAGGATTTCGGTATATTCTTGAGGGCGATGAATTCGTTCTCAGTCGTGACCGAAAGAAACTCTGCGCATCTTTCTTCTCCATAATCGCCGAAACGAATCTCAACTCATTGGCCGATACAATA
The DNA here is from genome assembly GCA_030264535.1 of Liometoxenus newtonarum. Classification (NCBI taxonomy): domain Eukaryota; kingdom Metazoa; phylum Arthropoda; class Insecta; order Coleoptera; family Staphylinidae; genus Liometoxenus; species Liometoxenus newtonarum. Next base: position 927 of record JARJEB010015817.1, on the reverse strand, counting down.
TGACCAATCAAATGGTCCCCTTTGCCACCTACTTCACCAGTGTTTTTAAATTCTTTGATTAATTTCATTAAAAATTCGAAATCTGATATGTTCGGTTGCGATCGTCTGACAGTCATACGTACGTTCGTTGTCCCCTGTTTTTTATCCAGCAACTTACGATTCGTATGTATTTTGGAAAGTATGTTCAGTGCTCGTTCCTGTTCGTCGTATGATAAACGTTCTTGTTCTTTTGCGATTCGATTCTTTTCATTGGCATTCATATCGATAATATTTCCCATACAACCTGCTGGAAATACGTCGCTATTGAGATAATCTCGCCGACGTAGACGCGATGATGCGCATCCCTTCACAGAGAATAGTTGCTCTAGTGGTGCTTTATTTTCATCTTTGTGTGTTTGACTGGTCAGGCAGTAAATGTCGCTTACTGTGTGATTTTTCATAATTATTTTTGTTTCACAATTGAATAAACCAGTGATTTGAATTAATAGGTACAATGAATGAACAATAGATTTATAATTTTAATATGATCAACTCCGAGAATATATTGTCATATTATTATTTGGATTCTTGCCAAAAGAAATAACTGGATTTTGAAAAGTGTTGAAATAAAACAGATAAGTCAATTTGACAAACCAAAATAATATCTAATTATTATCATGATGCCCTCTAACGCTATTGTTGAGAATAAATAATTATTGAGCCTAAACTTTTAGACAGACGTCGATAATAATATTATATCACAGACCATCCGCACGAAACGCTCTGTACTATTCAATTATAGTATATTATTCAATGAGCCCATAATGCAGGTATTAATAAATTGCCTGCATTATGGGCGAATTGAATACTATACTTTATCCGCGACGACAAAATTTAATTTTTATACTGCAGTATGGCTTTCAAACTTACAAATTCAACCATGGAATT
>JARJEB010015816.1:0-15090 GCA_030264535.1 Liometoxenus newtonarum | reverse complement strand
CTTATAGTCGTTTAGTAAGAGAGGAGTATAGGGCTATCACGTGACTGGCGTCTACTTCATAATTTACTATTTCAAACAAGCTTGTTTTCTTTGATAATGTAATATTGATTGACAATTTATTGTCTATGCAGTAAAAATGCAATGACAGTGACAATTTAATTGTATATGTAGTCGTCAAAGCGCAATGACAGAGCCCCTTTCTATAGCGCTCTCTCTCCATATGAAAAGGACATGAGTAGGTACGACTCGTTACACACAAGGTATAGGGAAGGGAGCATCCAGTAGTTTTAATAGTATTAGATCTATGCCTAGGACGTCACTAATACTTAATCCGGTCCTGAGAATGACTAGTGCGTAACAGATGCTTTTGCCATTAATAATTTTTATTAAGATTGGAAATAAGCAAAATTGTTCTAAATGGTCAATTTCAGTTCTTACATTGTATAAGACATATAATCAATTTCTAAATGTTTTGCCTCATTGTATACATATATACTATAAGTACCTACATTGCAAACGATTAACTGGATGGCTTTGATGTCTTTATTTTCTGAAATAATTTCAGCTTGAGTTGACAGCCATTAAAATTTACTGCTTCCTGGTGTATTAAATAAACTATAAGCGAGTAACGCGAATATAAACCTAACCTATACCTACATATTCTGACATTTTAGACTTTAGATGTGCATCAATGAAATATGCAGGTCGACAGGACAGCAGACTACTTCACTGCTGTATGTATTCGTTCGAACAAGGCAATTAAACGGTATTAATTGAGTATTAAGTGTAATTTAATTTCAAATTTGAAAAAAAATTGCATAAATAAGGACTGTTCCAAAAAAAAAATATCTAATGTGATTCAATGCATGCTAAAATAAGAACAAATCAAGAATAGCAGAAAAACAAAAATTTGACGAGTTTGCCATCAGAATCAGTTAGAGATACAGGAGACGAGCGAGACAAGAATTCTTGTCTTGAATTGACTGTTATTGTCTTGTCTTGCAAAATCTCGACAAGAAATATGTGTAAGTATTTTGTCTCGACTGAGCAAGAATAAAATTTGTATTTCTTGTCTCCGTAACATTTTCTCGACGAAATTTCTTGACTTGAAACGAGATTCTTGAATATACTTTGGAATTTTTTTGATAAAGAAATTAGAATAAATTTTTATACTTATCTAATTATTATATACTTACCTATTTAAATAATCTTGTTTTGTCTTGAAGGTGTAAACCACGTTCTTGTCTTGATCTCGTTTTGAATTTTTGTCATGATCAAGACTAGAATTCTGGAAAGTTAAGAATCTCATAAAAGCCTTGCAATCAGAAGATTTGTTGTTTTATCATCTATAGGTACCGAAATAATGTATTTTGACAAGATGCTCTCTCTATACCAGGGGTCGGCAACTTGCGGCCCGCTGTTGACTTTCATGCGGCCCGCCAAGCAAAATACAAATAAATAAAAAAAATTAAAAAGTCAAACAGAATTTTTCACAAATTTTTATTTCTAAGGTTAAGTAAGCAACTAAGTAAATGGTAAACGAATTAGGTGTCGGTCTGCCATAAACGTGAGCAGTTTTGTTCCCTAATTGTTAATTGATCTTGAATTAAATGCTTATTTTCATACATTCATGTGGAGCCAGCGGAAATTTTTTTCTATTCAAAGTGGACCGCAAACCGAAAATGGTTGCCGACCCCTGCTTTATACAAAACTAATCTAATATTCGAAATCTCGAAGTTTCCGAGACGTATGTATTTGTGCAAAATAATGAAACGATAGAAAAAAGAAGCAAGCAGCACATTGCCGGTTGAATATAAAAAGGTGCTGGAAACATTTATAACGCTCAATAACAATAAAAAAGTTATCATGTTGTGCATCGGCGACTTGAACTATTATTGCATACTATAGCGTTGCATTGGTACTGTCTCTACATTCTTCAGTCGCTGTGCAAATATTGCAAAATTAGTTGCACTAAATTAAAACCTAGGAATTTTTGTTCTTCATCATTTATTTACAAATATTTTTTTTAATTAAACCCCAAATTAAGTGAAATATATATGACAATACCAATTATTTATAAATTTAAATGTAAAGCATGTTTGTTATTGCCATTGCCTTGCGGCCATACAGAGGCGGATTTAGGCTGCAGCCCAGGGCCCCGTTAAATCAAAGGGCCCCTTCGCTCGCGGAAACTGTGAACTTATACAGTCTGTATATCCGGTATCCCGTCAATTGGACGCGGTCAATTGGACGCGGTCAATTGGACGGGCGACAATTGGACGCGACGAGAATTGGACGAGCGACAATTGGACGCGTGGTCTTAGGTTAGACCCTATTAGGGTTAGCAGGAGGGGTAGTGTAAAAACACAAAACGTACTTTGGTTTTAGCGTACTTGGCTGTTTGTCGTACGCGTCCAATTGTCGCGCGTCCAATTGACGGCGTCCAATTGACGGTCGTCCAATTGATCGCGTCCAATTGACGTATAACCGTATATCCAAGTATCCATATTTTGGTTAATTGGGTAGGCCCCCAAACAGTGTTAGCCCAGGACCGCTAAAGTTAGCGGTCCGCCCCTGCGGCCCATGGCTGCGCAATCTTAGCATTTGCTGTTCGACTTCTAAAGTCTAAACACTTCGACTTACCTATTTAACGTTATTAATATTAATACACTATAGTTGTTTGAAGCAAAGAAACAGGTACCTGTAAGTAAACAACAGTGAAATATTGGAGCGCAATGTGCAAGAATGGAATCGATTTCAAATACACGAAGAAGACACGAATCGATGGAACGAAATAATATTAACAGTTTGATTCACGCCCCCGAAAACGTAAATTACGTTGGCCGCAGTGTTACAGTGCGCCGGGTATAGAGTTGCGGTGAATGTATTCGTAATCGAATTCCATTTTCGACAAAGAAGGTGTTTAACGAACAGGCCGGCCCGCAGCCGTTATTTATGTTTATAAATTGCACCGTTGCGCCCCCGATTCCCCCCGATATATTGTTATAACACGTAACCGGTGCTTATCCTTTATCTCTTTAATAGTTTATTATTATTATTTTCGGATCGCTCGTGCATCGCATTACTAACAACAAGAGCAATAACGAGACTAACATGAACAAGGATAACGTCAAGTCAACAGTGAAACGGCGACGAGACGATGAACAGGAACAGTGGATTAGTCCGATTAGTAGACTGAAGATTCAAGTTAAAAAACTAAACCTAAACTGTTTCTTCATGTAAAGATGTAAGGATTGCAAACCAACAACCAAAAAAATAATTATAAGCTCCAAACTTATTTTTTATAAGATTTTAGTGATGGCCAGTAAATAATTTATGTGATTTCTCAAAAACGTAGACACAACTAATAATAATCTTTTTCTACACCTATTTAGTTATATATGGTCATTATTAGCATTTTTCAATGATTAATGATACCTATAACTCACTACCGTGAGTTATGGATTTTCATAAATCACTACAATTTAATAACATTTAACGCGTATTTTCGTAGATCATTTAAAGTTCAACAAGATTTAACAAATTTGAAGTGACCGATCCAACTTATCTATATGATCTAAAATGTCAAAGGAAATCGAAGAATTCCGACCATAGCTCGATGTAAATCGCCCGCCATATTGTTTCACTTGTCAGTTAGTGCTCGTTCGTTGCTTCATCGAGAAATCACAATTTGTATGTTGTGTTAAAAATAGTGCGGGGTGTAGGTGCAAGCATAGTATTATATATTCGGTATTATTGCCATTGCTTCCTCAAACATTAACTTCGTGAGCAATGGCTGTCATAATCGCTCATATAATAATAATACTATTAACAACATTGACAATTAATGATTGTAAAATAGGTAAATATCAATTAATAGATAATTAGACATGAAATCTAATGTTTGTTACTAACATATATCTTAGTTATGAAACGGTGATTTATGTTCAAATTATGTGATATACGCCTGTATTATTAATGTATTAATGAACATTCGTTTATTTACTTTGTATGTGTCTCTCTACAGGGTGTACCTAGGTATGTGAAACATATTAAAAGTTAATAAAAATTTTTATCATCCTTGATTATACCACCTATTCAATAAATGTACCTAGTAGATAACAGATGGGGTATATATCAGTGCAAACGAAAATGACAAGGTGGAGCTTTAAACTTGTAGATTTCAGTAATTTCATAATTTATATTGCTTCGGAATAACTAACATTTAATTATACATTTTTATAATCCTCGATCGTATGTAATAAATGTAGCTAGCAGGTAACAGATGTCAGTGCAAACGAAAACATTATGATGGCGCTTTAAACATGTAGATTTCTGTCATTTTCTACCTAATTTTTGTTGCAGTGTAAAATAAGCTTAGTATAAATAAATGTATTGAATAGATTTTTTTTTATAGGTATAGCAATTGTAAGTGGACCAACCACAACAAGCGAGTAAAACTCAATTCAATGCATTTAACCATTTCATTAAACCATTACACATTATATTAGAAGGACGTTTAAAAATAAACTAATTGTATGTGGTTAGTTTAGTGGCTGGTTGTTCACATACATGTAGCTATTAATACATGTAGATATTATTGTGTGATTGTGCGTGTATGTTTGTCTCCTAGTGTTGGTTGGTATCATTAGGTTTTCCTATATGTGTGCGTTGGTTGGTGCGTTCATTATTTATTTATGAACGCGTACGTTTTAATAGAAACGTTTTATTATATTCATAATATAACCAACCACACAACGAACTTAAAGTTAAGTATATAGTATACTTATGACTAGTATGAGTCGACTAAAATAAAGTGCATACATAAAATGCATACATTCAGTGATTTGTATGTAAAAGTACCTACTGAACCTACGACAAGAACTCATACCTTGTGCGTCTAAATACTATATGTATTATCTCTATCTACATATACCCATATGTATTTCTATCTCTATCTACATATACCAAGTGTTAATCATGAAACTTATTTTTCAATAAGTGACACCGGACACGTATTTTGACATGACATCTATATAAATATTGTCAGTGTAAATTAATTTTCAACATGGCTGACTATCATTGGCAAGGTCAAGGTCGTTGTTCTAAAAGGTTCACATATTTAAATAATAAAGTTAACAAACCAGTGTGGTAATATTAAATGTAATTTAATATGCACCTAAACGCCTCAGTATTAATTTGAATACTTGTATAGTATATATGAAGAATGGACACGAACGAGACGTCTTTTTCTCTCAAGGATGCGAAAAGACTAGTTGACTATGAGCAAGCTAGTGAACTCAAGGCGTGCGTGTATATACCGTGCGTTTTTTTTATCGTCGAACATAATACCAATTGTTATGTTCGTTGGTAAAATAAACGCACGGTATATACCTTACACGGTTTAATAATAATTCAAGGTTTCGGGATGCGTTTATGTTTACGTTTAAGTAAGTACGACACACGTTCACATTGCACATCGCACTTATTAAATGGTGTCTTGTCGCTGTTTCGTGTCTTCTTTCAATCGCTGGCGCTTCGCAATCTTTTGCGTTTTATTCACTTTGTTGCAATGTTTCATTGCATTTTATATTTTCGCGTCGTGTTGAGACACGGGTTGAGATGATAGAAATGAACATATAAAGCACACAAACAACACAAAACTCATGAAAATGGACAAAACGCAAAAAGACGACGATTTACAAAGAGACATCAAGCAAATAAATGACGCGTTTTTAAACGTAGATAGGTTTATTGACACTAGTATGAGTATGAATATGACATTCCTTGTTTACTCTTTCATAAGTATTTACCTCATTTACATATCTACTTACATTGTCGTCGTAGTATTTTATTTTCTATAAGTAGAAACCATAAACGCAAACAATTTTATTTTGAATAAAATGGTTTTTTTTTTGTTATTTATGAACTTTATTGGAAAAGTTTACCCCTTCCACGGGACTCGAACCCGCAACGTTCAACTGGCTCCTGGTTCGAGTCCCTAGTTCCCTAGTTCTTATGAAGTAATACTAGAATAAGTGTTTTAATTTTAGATCAATTGATTGAATAATAACGATGACTTGAATTACTTGGCATCACGCATCAATTTTTATATTTTATTTTATTCGACTAGTTTCGTGACCATGAAGTCACATCATTAGGCGCTACAAGAAAAAATTAATTAATAAATGTTAACAATGACTTCAACGGTGTGATGTAGGAATAGGCACGGGAATACGTAAAGGATGTAGCGCCTGACTTTATGGCCACGAAACTAGTCGCATAAAATAAAATATAAAAATTCATGTGTGATGACAAGTAATTCAATTCATCATTATTGTTTTAATTTTAATTCGATTGGTAATCATTAAATAATGGGATAATACTATAATTTTAGTTTGCATTATTTTAGGATCTTTTTAGGGATGACCAAAAGAACTTCGAATAGTGGAGACGTAGACATAGAGTTTGGTCTAGGTACGAAGTAACTTCAGACTTCCAATTCGTTCCTCCAATAAGCAAACATGAAACATGTACATACTAAAGCGCCGAGCATACACAAAATGCAAATATTTATTTTCGCAAGGACATTCGTTCAGGTTCCGTTTGCTTGATCATTCTTCATTGCTTATGCCTTGCTTGTTGGTTGGTTGGATGTGTAAGGATTTACCCAAGATATTTTCAAAGGATATTAAAGACTTAAAGACACTTATTGTTTACTTAATATTTATTCAACTTCATAGGGACAGAATAACAAACCTACAAGTTTTCAAACATAACCACAAAAGAATCTCGTTAATAAAACGAAACTTAACCTAAACTTGACAAATCAATATACACTATGAAATTAACTGACCATTATAGTTTATTACTATGCATATAATTATCTTATGAAGTTGTAATTCTTGATTTATGATTTTCATCATTTTTATAATTTCAAGTGCCAAGAATAAATTAAATCTGAACTGAGGTGAGGTGAGACAGTTGCGCATTTACACGAATGAATTATGTTGACAATTAAACTCAACTTAAACAGCCATATGCCTCTACGGAATGTGGTAAATTATAAAATGGTAAGAAACGTCAATGATTATAAAATATTTAAATGCGAACTTATGTATAGTTATTTCGTGCTGTGCTCATAATAGTCACAATATATGAATAGTTTAACGATTGAAAATAAGGTTAATTCCTCGCAATAATCTGCGTTATTATTGCGCGATAATACGTATAATTCGCATTAAAACACCTACTTTGTAACCCTATTTATAACTTGTGAGTGCAAGGCATTTTAATTTTTTGTCAAACTAAAGCTGGGACAAACTACTTCATTCATTATATTTACATCTTATGTAAATAAATGCATTTAAGCATTTGCAATTTCCATTTCTACAATTGACAGCTGTTGCCCAACTATAATGCTATTAGCCGTGACTTGTTGAAAAACAACGGTGTCAACGAACCTTTTTTTTTGCATGCATTAAACGATTAAACTTAAAAATCACTTTTGTGCATTTTTCCGCGGAGCGCGTTAGAAATTCAATTCCCGTATAGGTTAAGTAAGATGCCATCATAAATTGTGACTTGTGACAGAACATGTTTGTACTACAAGCAAGAGTTGTTTTTTTTCCCTCTTATGTCGTGTTCTTAACATCATGCGTTTCCAGATCTATCCTGATGTGGACTTACCCAACATCAAATCCGGTTCGAAGGACCAATGTTACAGTTACCCAACATCAAATCTGGTTCGAAGGACCAATGTTACAGTTGTTGACAAATTGTGAAACTAATGTTGAAATTGGACTTATTCAACTGAACTCTTATAATCATGAATACTTACAGGATGATAACGCAGGACTATGTGTGCATGGACCATGTGGCTAATTCGTAATTCGTGCTAAACGTGTTTACACAATCCGGCCTGCGGATTAAGTTGGAATTTTACAAACGTGATCAAGCTTCAACGTATGCTCTGGTCTTGAAGAATCGTCCATTACTGACTCTCATTGAAATTATTACGAAAAGAGGACGAATTTTCAGAGCGACAGACCGGGGATGAATATTGCAGCGATGAATTGCATTGTGGGAATAGTGCCTTATAAAGTTGTGTTTTGTACGTTTTACAAATAACTAACAAACTAATCTGATCGTTAAGCTAAAGTATAAACATAGGTTAGGTATAGATATATTATTGAGTAAAACAGTGAGGCACAGCGGAGGAAAGTAATCGCGACTAATCGTTGAATTATGAGAGGGTTAAAGGGTTAATCCTTATAAATCCTGCACGTATTCCCATTCGAGCATCCTGAATGTTTATGCTGGATATACTTCTAATGCGAACATTATAGGTAAACTAATACTAAATATACCAGTGCCAAAAATTATCTACCATTGTATGTCGATAGATTTAGTAAGGACCGAGGTAGAGATTTTGGGTTTAAAGTTAATTCACCTTCATGCCGTACCAGAAAACAACAACAAATGTATTTGCGAATTTATTCTGTTTTAACAATGCTTATCACTTCAGTTCGTCTATAATAACAAAGTAATTATTATTTATTTGAGACGAATTAATGTAAAATACGATACTGAGAGAAAAATTTCTATTCGCCATTACTACGGCGTTCCGGGCTTTGCTCTAAACCATTAAGCTACGGAGGAGATACCAAAACAAGCGAAGAGAAACGTCTAGAGTCGCGACGTTACTAATCTATGTACCCATCATTGGCAGTTAACAATTTGAAATGTGTTCGACTAGTGTATACATAAGTTTCGTACCTACGTAATAATTATTGAATAAATGATGGTTCATGATTAAATCAATGTCATATTTCAAAATAATGCACAATTTGATAAAGAAAATAGACAATTCCTGAATAAATACGTAATGACAAAATATAAGCTATTAGGCGTATGACCTAGACGCAGGGCACTTCTTTGCAGTCTCAAGTCTAAGTTGGGACGCAATGCTCAAATATATGCGCAGCCAGTGTAGTTTCGCAGGTACCTATACTAGTCGAAAACGTTTCAAACAAGAACAAAATTTGTCAGAATTAGAAAGATTAATTAACCTGAAAATTCCAGAAAAATAAAGTAAATTTCACGATTTCACACATTTCGTTCGTTACCTGTCGGTATTGCTTTTGCTTGCGTTTCCCTTCATCGTCCTTGCTAATCTTTCATGGTTCTTATTCAATATTATGATTATTGTTTTTCCTGTGTTTCTCTTCATTCTTACAATAAGACATATCCAAATTTCGTCTTTACCTAGCATTCACCCTAACTTTTGTGTTGTTTATGATACGATTTTGATATACAGTGTATTTTGCAATATAAATATTTTTTTGATCAAAATTTCTCAATACTGTAAATCGAACCAGGTATACTTGTATTACTTGTATATTTTATTATAGTGGATATATTGTGTGTTGAACAGTCGACCTGTTCAATTTGGGATAATCCTGTCCCCTTTTTCGGAAAAGTCGTCGAAAATCCTCCCACTCGCTTCGACCTCACGTTCTGCGACTTCCAATAATAATCAGTCTGTGACACCGCATCGACGAAATCAACCCAATCATTTTGTACTCGTACCTTGTACCTATACAGACAGCTTCTTGTCTTACAGTACATCTTCTTTCTTTTTTATATCTGCATGTACTGATGGTATCTGCATCTATTACCTCTATGTAATAAGAAAAAGAATTTCGCGAGAAATGAATTTTCGTAGTCATGGAATAAATAAATATATTGCAAAAGAAAAATATGATTTCAAGTCAAGGAGGCAAAAATTTTAAAGAAGAAAAACGACGCACATTGCAATGTAGAAATATTAGGTTAGGTATATAATTTTTCGGTGCAGATTTTAATTGGAATTTTCAACTCAACAAGCAGTTGCAAATTTATTATAAAGTCGAAAAGTTTAAAAAAATCGAAACAGCCGGGCATTTGGGTGTTTATAATAAGCATCGTTACATAGTGAGCGTTTAAAGCGTCTAAAAATCCAAACGGAACATTCAATCAGAGTTTGTGTAACATTTGGTATATTATAAATTCTACAAGTAATTCTCTATAAGGCAGTGCAATTGGAACTGCACCTTTAATTATGCCGCACCTTTAAATTTACAATTTTAAGTTGAGACGACTTAAAGAGAAGAAAAAACACAACCAGCCAACCATGCAGACAACCACGAACGAAGCAACTAACTATCAATCATAATGATTTCAATTTTTCTTCCTTTGTCAATTTATTTATAAAAAGAAAATTTTATTTAATACACTTGTAATAGTCACTCAGTAGGAATATAATAACTGGGCATATATTTGAGCATCGCATCCCAACTTAGACTTGGGGCAGTAAACAAGTGTCCTGCATCAAGGTCATACGCCTGATAGCTTATATTTTGTCATTATGTATTTATTCAGGAATCTTTCATTTTTTTTCTTTTACAAATTGTGCATCATTTTGAAATTGGCATTGATTCAGTAAATAACCATTATCTACGTAAATCGTTAAATCGAATTCATATGTTGATAATTTATATTATAAAATTAATGTTGTTTTCTTTTTCTTTCAGGTAAGTGTTTTCAGTTCTTCGAAGTAACTGAATCGTAAGTCGTAAATTAGTACAATTTGTGTTTGGAACGATTAGGTAACAATATATTTGTATTAGGAAAGAAACTGAAAATGCGATAAGTATTTATTTGAAGTCAATGACCATAAAAGGAAAAATATTTTACAGTAACTTCTTTTTTACACTTGCTGATAATTTGTTTTGTTTATATAACTAATATTAGTATGTGAATCGTCTATTGAAGAATTTTAATGCAAAGCAATTTTGCAATAAATGATAGAAATAAATAATAATCTAATAACACATAACTATAATAATAATCTAATAACACATAACTATACAGGATGTTACCTGCATGAAAATAAAAAGCAATATTTGTAATTATTTTAGAATGTTTAGTCCTTACTTTCCGCCCATATACCGAAGGTATGTGTATAGGAAAGATCGGTAGGTGATCATGAAAAGTCATAAAAAAATTTCCCATATTACAATTTTACATTTTCATTGTGTTTTATTAGGATTTATTTTTATTTAATCCAAATCTGATGGAATTTTACAAATTATCTTGGAATTTCATAATTTTCAGTTTAGTTTCCATTTCAATAAATAAATCCGTTTAAGTATAAATACGATTGGGATTGCGTTCAAATATTTGCGAGTAGAAATGCGTTTATGGTACTTTTACTTCATAACCCCGATGTAATTTCTAAACAATTTTAATTTTTTTTTCCAGTAATCACCAACGAGCACGATGTTATTTAATGTTTGCTATTTCTTTTTAGTTTTGCTATTACCTATTATAAAGTTAAAACTTAAAATGTTCAACATTCTTTATACACAGAGTATAGCAGCAAACTCTTTATTCACCAAGCAAGCATAGTCTAAAGCAGCAGGCGCGAGTCCGAAAGGTTTCAGAAACTCAAGCCAAGTGCGTGCCCTCAATTTCCATGGGCAATAACGCGGCGCTCGAAAAGATCCGTGGTACTGTTGACAGTGCTGACAGTTGTCAAACCGAATAGGTCCGAGGTAACGCGAATGGAAGCGAAAAAGTTCACCGGCCTGGTTGTCTATAGGGCTCAGCCAGGTTTGTCTCAATGAAATAATTACGAATTCATGTGTTCATTTGTTTAAATATAAATGTGGAAATCTGAAAGCTACGCGTTGAAACGAATAGTTATTACCGATTTTAATTAAATGCCAGGCGAGAACGCGAATTTATCCAACAAGAAAGAACTTATTCCGAATGTAAATGCATAAATAAAAAAAACACAGATAAGACAAGATAACCCAACACCACATAGGCATAGAATATGAAACGAATATGTTTGTATGCGTATACAGACTGGATAAATATATTTATAACAGAGTGATCCAATATTAATGATTGTAAGTACTTAATTGGCGATAAATGGCTTTTATAGTAATCACAGAATCGTCACTTCGCGTTTTTCGGCAGGCCTATTTTGATGACTTTTGGCGTGTCAGCCATGTTGTCTGGAGGTTTGCATTGTGACGTAAAAATTGGCTGAAACGCCAAAGGTCACCAAAGGAGGGCTGCCGAACAACACGAAGTCACCAACTGTGTGGTTGAATCTTAATGTCATATTAACTTTGGATAACTCTGTACAAGTGTTTTTATATACATACATATAAATGCAACACTGTGTGATTTGTAAGTGATAAATAATGAATCGTTTTGCTTGTACTTATACTTTGTTGTTGTCTACTTCAGCGCATGTTGTAATAAATGAATTGAAACGAATAAGAAACCAAAAACGCAACGATTAAATAACTTCTTACGCAATAGATTAATATAAGTATTAAAGATATCTATAATAATGAAATTTGAAGGAAATCTTAAAAGAATTATGGAAATAGATTACTTGCTTACCTAAGCCTAAGAGAACAAGAAACTCGATGGGCGTGATCAGCGCGAAAGTACACTCCACGCAAAAAGTATTTAAATATACGAAAATGATTTATTAATGCTAGTCATCGATTTAAAATAACTCTCTCCGGTTACCCATTGGCCACCAAAAGAGAAGCGCTGTAGATTTATAATAATGAAATTTGAAGGAAAACTTTGAATTATGGAAATAGATACTTGCTTACCTAAGCCTAATCGAACAAGAAACTCGATGGGCGTGATCAGCGCGAAAGTACACTCCACGCAAAAAGTATTTAAATATACGAAACTTATGTATTAATGCTAGTCATCAGGTTAAAATAACTCTCTCCGGTTACCCATTAGCCCCCAAAAAAGAGGCGCTGTAGGTACAGATACACCGAACTTGTAAGTATTTACTAAATTTTTAAAATACTTAAAATTGTACCTTTCGCGCAAATATTACCTAATTAATAATCATGTAGATAAATAATATATTCATAAACGTTGTGCCTAATTATATATCTATACTTAGTTAATTTATATACTTATAATCATTAGTGCTCTATTAAGTCAATACTGCCATGGTAATATAAGCGTAAAAGCTAGAATTTCAATAATTCAATAATAAAGTTGATAAACTGTGGTTAACGAAGCTAAAAAGTTATCAGTCGTCGTATAATAACTGCATTTTGTTTTTTTCTTGGCTATCAGTTGCAATGCAACATTAGATATAAAAGTTGCTGTGGTCGCTTGATATTGCAATTAGTATTTATAAATTAGTGTTGCTTTGCTTATAGCATTAAATATAGTATTTTGTATAGTTAGTTTTAGTTTTGTATACTACTTTGTGTATTTAGTATTTGTGTCGGGTAATAATAGTGCTATTGATACATGCCTGATAAGGATAATTTAGCAGTGCGTTGACCTTTTTGCCTCAACCAACGCTTACGATCCTAACGATTGGAGTACTCGAACGAACGAATGCGTTCGTTTGTTGGTTGGTTTGCGATTGCAGAAGCAGTTGCATGCAAGAGAACCAATGATGCATCCATCACTTCATGTCACGAAGCCAACTTTGTTTGAATCTTATCAAAAACCGTCTTTATCATATAGTTTTTGAAATTTTAACTTACTGTTTTGATTTTTCCGTTTTTGTTTTTGATTTTATTTCGTTTCTTATCAGTGGCGTAACAAATGATCTGGGAGCCCACTTACAATCCAAAAAATTCGTTAATGATGAAATGAATGTTAGTTATAGGGCGCCTTCGGAAAGTGCCCGTTGGACCAGTAGTAGTTACGCCACTGCCTGCTGTCTGTTACTGTTTCTTATATGTGAGTTAGCAAGTAACTTTTCATTGCGATATTGATAATTTTATTTATCTATGAATATTGGAGCGGCCGCTCCCTGTCACATAAATATAAAGCACCTCCGCACCATCTGCATTGAGCTTAACCTCACTTCAGCAGAAACATGACATAATTAAAAGAAAACTAGTAAAGCCACAATCTGATATTCACGTATGTTTTGTGACTTGAATGCAGTTAAGGCAGTTTGCCTATGCTATACTGTGGACTTTCTTATTACTGTCTTTACTTTTATATCATTTACTACGTTTACATGAGGGCTTCAAATCGAACTGCGATGAATACGACCAAAGTTTAATACATTAGATCTATGAAAACACACACATAACCGGATTGAACTTCAAGGTCGATTCACGTATACATAGTTCTGCCATCTGCCATGTAAACAGACTCAAACAGCAGTAATGCCTAAACATGACGTGAAAAGTGTGTGTTAGATACATCCTGTGATGCAAATATGATCTGATACATCCTGTGATGCAAATATGAGCAAGTCAGTGTCAGATTGACATTCAGTCCAAGCAGTCCTCGGTTGAGCTTTGTATATCTAAGCAAAATCGTATTCAGGTTGATTTCAATCCCACATCTAATCGTACTAATTGACGAGTTCCAGTGCAATAGTGCAATCAATATATCTATTAAGTTTATGTGCCCGCCCATGTATGTCTCCTAATTGAACGTGTTTCTCTGCATCCTTCAGAATCGAAACGATATCGATTCAATTATTTAATCGATGAATACAAATTATATTTCAGACTATAATTTTGTTCGTTTTTCTCGTCGTGTCAGCTTTTCATTGTTACCTTTTATGTTTCAAGAAGTTTGAAGCTTACGAACTGGTTCTTACTTATAAAGTGCGAAGTCGGAAACACAACATTGCATTGTGAACACTTAGAAATTATGATTATTGTTATTAGAGAAGTAAACGACACTTAAGGTTAAGAATGGCGTCAAGTTAGGAATCTACTTCGTTAAAGATTGCTAAAGCTGACTTGACTATTATACATTTACCCGAGAGTAGACTAAATGATGTGATGGAAGTCGTCTTCTTTCTTATATACAGAGCGTTTATTTTACCAACGAACATAGCACGTAGTGTGCGTAATGCTCGCGCGCGATTAATTTTCCATTGTTAGTTCCGTCATCATTGTACCACATTGTCATCGTGGTGTATCGACGTCCGTTTCATATCCCCCCTCCCCCCTCTCCCTCCCTCCCTCCCTCTCCCTCTCTCTCCCTCTCTCCCTCCCTCTCTCTCCCCCCCCC
>JARJEB010015813.1:0-15238 GCA_030264535.1 Liometoxenus newtonarum | reverse complement strand
ACAACGGCCAACTCGACAACGGCCAACTCGACAACGGCCAACTCGACAACGGCCAACTCGACAACGGCCAACTCGACAACGGCCAACTCGACAACGGCCAACTCGACAACGGCCAACTTGGTTACAGTCAACTCGGCGAAAACGAATTAAATGAACATTTAAAGTGAAAATACAAGGAAAGTTTTTTGCTATAACATTTTAAATGTTCATTTTCGCCGAGTTGACCGTCGTCGACTGCGCATCGTCGAGTTGACCTGTTCCGTTCAATTCAGTCATGACTTACCCAAAGTTTTGTTGATCCATTCAGCTAAATCTTCTTTGAGCGGATCTAATTGTCTCATTTGCGCGGACATCATTCGTTCGGTATATTCCTCAGCGTATTCTTCGTCTGGTGGTTCCATGCGGTGGAACGCAGCAGGTGATGATGTTATCGGGCCCCAACTATTCCTATTCCGAGCCACCATTGTCGCATAAGACATTTTTACTGCTTCGAATGATAGCTTTTCGGGACGAATTCCTGGAAATAAAACAATAAAACGAATAAATAATAATAAATAATACAATCCTTCTAAGCAAACAAGCGTCATGGGCGTGTTCAAAAACTAAAATTTCTTTTTAAATTTTAACAATAAAACGAATAAATAATAATAAATAATACAGTCCGTCTAAGCAAACAAGAGACATGGGCGTGTTCAAAAAAGCGTGTTCAAAAACTAAAATTTCTTTTTAAATTTTAACAATAAAACGAATAAATAATAATAAATAATACAGTCCTTCTAGGCAAACAAGAGACATGGGCGTGTTCAAATACGCCTGTTCAAAAACTAAAATTTCTTTTTAAATTTTAATCTTATATTAAAAATGGTATTACATTACATTTTGACTGAAAAGGGGGGGTGCCCCCTCCCCCACTTGCTACACCGCTGATGCATGCACTAACTTTACAATACTAACGTTTGTATTTATCTAAACTTTACACTCTACTTATTTGTTATAGAAGTACATGTACAATTATACTCATAAGTGGCAAATGTGCGGTTATGTTTTTTTTCTGCTCAGTGCTTCCCAGATATAGAGCTGGAGCTCTATATAAAGTATGAAATAGATAAAATATGAAAAGAAATTAAAAGAAAAAATCGGAAGAATAAGTAGAAAATTACGACCAAATGAGTTAACATATGTATATAGATAGATAATCGAAAAAGTGCAAAACGTACGTTATGAACATTAACTATGAATATACACGAATATACAATGCGTTTTTTAACGATCTTCCATGGGTGAGTCCAATACTTTTGACAGTGTTCACAAAATGACGTTAAGGGCATGACGTCATGAGGTAAGGTCATGTGCGTAAACAGGGTAATAATTTCCGATTCAGTTTATCCCATGACCGTCATTTTCTGATCTCTGTCAAAATTGACAGGCTAAAAATGAATCTCTTAAATTGTACTATTTTTAATCATTCTGATATAATTTTTAACAGTAAAATAAATTTTATTGTTTGAAGACAAAAAAATTTGAAATAATTAAATAATATTTGATTTTTTATGGTAGGCAGACAAACCGACGACTTAATTTTATAGCTGTCAGCTGGGGTGTGTATGAACAGCTGCTAAAAGCAATAAAAATTATGTTTCTGTTAATTAGAAATGGTACTATCGCGAGAAACTGTCTGTCAACTGTCAGCATGACGTCTTAAATCCATTTTAGCACTGAAATTCTGACTTGTTAAAGTGAAACCAGTAAAATATTGTGTTTTTCGCGTAAGAAGGTACTAATTAAAAATGTCATTTTTGCGATGTAAAATTTGCAACAGGAGAACCATTAACACGACCTCAACTTTTTACTATGTAAATCCCTATGGAAGCTCGTTACGAAAATTCCTTGTATAGGCTTTAAAAAGTACAATAAAATAAAAAATGCAATAAAGAGGGTAATTAAGACTTGGTGCAGTTATTTGAGCAAGTGCATCGAATCATAAAAATATTACTTAACTACGTTATAAAAAAAAGAATTTCTGTTTTCCGTTTTCACACCCTGTATCATCCAGAAAATGAAAAACCGGAAATAAGCCTCACTTTCAACAGTCACTCATAAAACGTAGGTATAAAAAGAATAAATCAACAACACATTTTTCGAAAAGAAAATCGTACCTGCTATTGCTATAAATAAACAAATGGACTAACGTCCTCTTGCACTCACGTTATTCATCAGTATCAGTGGCGTAACAGGACGGTCCGGACCGGACCGGTTTTTGGTAGCGACACTTTTCACTAATTTATTCGATTCGATACGTCGTTATGATTTTTTCACGGGCGACACGGGACAAGGTCTAGCCTAGATACGCCGCTGCTTCGAATGCAATGGGGAAGCGAGTTAAGAAAACGAAAACCTATATATACATATACGAGTAGGTATTGGTCATTGTGTTGCAGTAATTACATTAATGAAGATTAATTTTCTGTCTAAAGATTCAAGACTCAAGTTTAACTCAACCATTAGAAAATCTAGAAAATTGGTGCGTTGGATGTTGGAAAACTAACGATTTAAGTGATTTATTTTGGTCTTCATAGTATACTTGCAGTAAATTTAGTATCTTTTGAATCTCTTCTTCTATCATCTATGTTTATCCGACTTTCGGAATACGAAATGGTGGCTATTTACATTTATTTAGTTAAGTTAATTGTATACACACAACAAGAGAAAAAATTAACTAAGTACTTGATTTAACTTCAATTAATTTATTTTCGGTAGTTTATTGCCAAGATGAAAATTAAAAATTGTCTTGGCCACCACATAAATATTTTTAAAATCTTCGTGGTCATAGGTGCCCGCGATCAAATTTAGCTAAATTACATCAAAAGTGGAAATTTAGTGTTGAAATTCAGCTAACTTTATAAAACGCACGGGTTACGTCATAGGTACTCGCATTTAAAAAATTTCAACAAATAAGTAACAAAATACAAGATTATTGATAGATTTCTTTAAATATGATTTTGATTTGAAGGGATTAGCCTGATTCCAACTCCGCCTGCAGTTTGGGATTTAACATGGGAAGCTGAATGCTGGAAGGCTGTAGATGTATGAACAGGTATTGAACAGGTTACGCACAGGTATGAACAGTTTTTGAACATCGCCTGTTCGAAACCTGTTCAAAACCTGTTCATACATAGTTGGAATCAGCTAATCCCTTCTACTATTTTGAATTCAAAATTGGTCGTTGGCGCTGGCCAAAACAACAAAAATTGATTGAATTCAAGTTCCAGAATGCTCGCCACCCACGTAGTCGGCGCCTATGGAAAAACATGAGTAATATAAAAAAAAACTAAAACAGTGTCTCTATTAATATTAATTCCAAATTTGCAACGGGTTTTTTCGTAAATGTAAATTAAACACTTTGTGACTTTGAAAATGCTGAAATCAATGTTGTAAACTTAGGAAATTACATCACAGTCCGGATATTATTCGTTAATAATTCAATTTAAATTCAATTGTTTATTATTGCGCACATAATTTATTGTTGAAATTGACGAAAAATCGATTGTTCGACTTTTTTTACTTATAAGCTTATGCTTTCACTTAGAATGAATAGAAACAACCAGTTTGAGTGAATGTTTTGTTGTGAAACGTGAATTGTGCGACTATTTGTCACCGAAAACGCCACAAACTGTGAAGACTAAAAAAAAAATAAAGGGTCCAGCGGTGGGTGTCTTGATTAGAGGTGTGCAGTTTAGTTACTTTTAAGTAGTAGTAACGATTCGTTACTTTTGCCGCGAGTACTAGTAACAAAGTAGTCGTTACTTTGTAACGACTAGTCGTTGCAAGTAGTTGTTACAAAATATTCGTTACTTTAGTTACTTTAGTTAATTTAGCAGTTACTTTAGTTACTAAAGTAACGAATATTTTGTAACGACTACTTGCAACGACTAGTCGTTACAAAGTAACGACTACTTTTAAAAACTGGTAGTAGTTACTAACGACTACTAGTTAGTAACTACTACAAAATAGTCGTTACTTACTATTTGCACACCTCTAGTCTTGATCGCTCGATCCCTTCACATACAACTAAAACTTCATTACGCTTTTTTTTGCCGAAGAGTCAAGTAGTATTTTGTATAAGTGTTTAAAATGGGAAGAGATTCACTTTCAGATCAAAGAAGATCTAAAGAAGATACGGAAACTTTAAGACGAACTTGAACAATCTACAAGTTCCTCGAAGTTCGTCGTTATCGGAGTTCGGGCTGATTCGGGAGCAGCGGGATGAGCACGGTACTTACCCCAAGAACTTAGCATAAGTTAGTAGTCGCCATAGGAAAATTTGTTCACTGTTCCTTCGACGGACACAACAATATCAACGAATATAAATCTATAAATTCTACTCTGGAAATGTAATTAATTACTCCTTGAATGGTATATTACACGGTGGTACGGTACCAATGATTTAATTTTGGTCTTTGGATTATACACTTACTTATAGAAAAAAGTGTGTTAATGTTGTTGTTGTTGTTGACCGTTTGAAAAATCCATCAAGTTTACAATTATTATTTATTAGCATATGTTTTTGGTGCGTTTTTTTCTTCTAATTGTACGAATTTAGTTTGCTTTATGATTGCGTCACGAAAAGTTTTTTTTCTAACTAAAGTCAAAAAACTATTGTTGACAAATGTTCAAAATTTTTGTTAACTAAATTCAAATAAGTCGTGATTTTATTTAGTTACGGTTGCTAAACCTGATTTAGCAAAAAAAATGTAAATGAAACATTAAAAAGATTTAATATTTCCAAAAATGGATCAGGAATTATTATAAATATTTTAATTCGGTCTAACATGTCCTTTTTGAAATATTAATCAATAAATCCTTAAAATGTTGCCATTGTTGCTAAATTGATTTTTTTGTGAATACAAAATAATCTGTGAACAAAAAAACTTAAACATTTAGGAGAAATAATTTTAAATTGCAAAAAAATTTATATTGAAATCAATCAAAACCCGACACATTCAAATCATAATTCCTTGAAGGCTAGAAGCGTTTCCTTATGGAGAACACAATGAAAGACAAAGAAATTAAAGTTGTTCCGCCAAAATACGCGGATAATTCTCATGATTGTCTATTCCGAAAGGTCTCTGCTTGTTTTGTTTTAATACTTATTAGAAGCGAAAAGAAAAGAAAATGTAATGGTCCTTGAAGTTGAAAATTTCGAAATTAAAATTTATAACTTATAAATGACGATGAAAAGAAAACGCCAACTTTTTTATTATGCACATGCGTCTCTGTAATTAATTATAATTATAAATATTATTAAACGATAAATTATAATAACAATTTAGTTTCTAACAGTTAATCCAATTTTACGCCAAATTAGTCACGTTTATTTATATTTTATATTATTTTAAATGATAACATAAAATGACTTGGATAAAGATACGGAAGACGTCAGTTCGCATCTTTAAGAGACGAGTAACATTAAATATGATGCTGTGAAATTTCAAATCATTACGAATTAAAACTTACAATAGTACGCAGCATTTTCTTTTCATTTTCTTTCTAAAATTGATAAAATTCGGAAAGGTAGTTCAGATGTGCGACAAGTTTCGCCCCAGATAAAGGCATCATCAGGTAAAGAACAGACCGAAAAATTTTATAAGGCGCACTATAATTAAATTTATCCGCGACGACCAAGTAAAACAACCATTATTAGGAGTGTATACAGGCGCATATAACCCACATTAATACCACTCGGTTATATTGGAGCTTGACACGTCAATAATAGGTTAATCCACAAGAGATTTACTTTACGTCAAGCACAGCTCTTCCCTGCATTCAGTAATGATATGTGACACACGGACTGCAATTCCATGGTTGAATTTTTAAGTTTGAAAGCCAAATTAAATTTTTTCGTCTCAGATAAAGTATTCAATTCGCGCATATGCGCTATTATA
Source organism: Liometoxenus newtonarum (assembly GCA_030264535.1). NCBI lineage: Eukaryota > Metazoa > Arthropoda > Insecta > Coleoptera > Staphylinidae > Liometoxenus > Liometoxenus newtonarum. The sequence goes on along the minus strand of JARJEB010015813.1, from coordinate 9,296 downwards.
TGCTCGGGCGATTAGTCCGCTCGACTACAGTCTCGCTACGTAAAGTTCACCCTTGCGTATAATAGCCTGCATATACGCTCATTGAATAATATACTATTATTTGTATATACTTTAGTTATAATGCCTTAACTTAGGCGAAACTTGTCGCATTCTACGCACTGCGTAAATATACCAACATCTGAACTGGAAGGAAACGGACTCTTTAATTTTTGAAAATTTTCCTTTGTTTTCATCAACCTCCACACACCACACCTTCATGGTTTTCGTATCTATATATCTATATATAATCTGTTTTGGTCTAAATCTAAAGTCTAAAGAATTCTTTTAGACTGACAAACTATACTTTTATTATTAGGCAATAATTTCTTTGATGTCACATTTGTTTACTGTTGCTATGACAAGAATATTTGTTTAACACGTCCCAATTTCATTTATAAATGGAACCTATGAAAAGAAAGAACAGAAAACTTTATTAATTGTACGAGTATAATATCTTTCTTTGCGAATAAGCAACAATTATACAAAACGTTTTATTTTTAATAAATTACTGCGACAGTTGCACTTGCAGTTCAAATAACTATAATTGAGCGAAATCATGAATTGAAGCGATCTAAACTGCGTTCGCCGAATAGATGCAGTAAGAACATTGCTAGAAGCTAGGAGGAGTCTTAATTGCGCAGTACATTGTGCGCTTCAACCAGTTTCACACGTTAAACATTTAAAATCGTTCATAATAAAAATTGTAGCACATACTTGAAACTTGACAAAAGCTGCGTGCAACAACCTTGGCGCGCGTTTCTGGGAGGAGCACCTACTGAATGTGTTCGGCGAACGCAGTTTATTAGCGTGATAAGTTAGATACTTTTATAGACCGAGTTAACGTCAATTCTTCAATTACAAATAAATATAGGTAACAAAGAAAAATATAGAAAATACGATTAGGTATAGAAATTCTTTCCACAACTCAACAAACTAAAAAAAGTATATTGAAAAATGTAACATTATACTAGACCTAGACGGTTGTTGTAAAAACAATAACACCCTGGGAATAGTAAATTTACTATAATTTATTAAATTAAGTAAATCAAGAAGAAAACGTTTTTGAATTTTGTGCTTACTTTATATAATTAGTTTAATAATATCCTTTCATCATGTACAGTCATCAGTTAAATCAAGTTTAAACGGACGTAATTGATAACAATTAATTTTAGAAATTTGTTTTATATTTTTTCATGAAAATTCATTAATCTTAGTGCCATTTCGCACCAAGCCAGTCAAGCCATCTCGTCAAGTCAAGTCCAATAAAATCAAGTCAGTCAGTTATTTCACACCGAATGGCTACAGTAGGGAATTCGGTGTGAAATAACTGACTGACTTGATTTTATTGGACTTGACTTGACTAGATGGGTGACTGGCTTGGTGCGAAATGGCACTTAATTAATCTTTGAAATGTGCAATTTTGTATAGAAAAGGTGACAAATGATAAGAAAATAGATGTTATACTGACTTCTATTTTACAATCAGTAAGTCTATGTCATTATTATCTCAGAATTTATAGATTTCTTCATTTGGTCGGAATTTCATTCACAGACTCATCACATCACTTTGTAAAAAGTAAAATAAATCGGAGCGTTAAATTCGCAGCCGATGATTTCCACTAGGATTTCGTAGAACTGTTCGATCGTAAAAATAATTGTTTGTCCGCAATTTTGTTCACACATTGAACAAACATCAGTTCGGGATCAACGAATCTCCACGAATCAGGGAAAAATAAGACTTTTGGGGTATGTGACCGGAAAAGAAAAACACTTTTTCAGACTCGTGTCGTGGGAACTGGATACCCAAATCTCGACTAGTAAGATTTGGCCGGAAGACATTACTTTCCCTTTACCTTCCACATATGTAGAGTTGGAAAGTAAAAATGCGTTTTTGCATAAAATATTGAAATAAAACATAATCCGATAATTCTCACGTGCATTATAAGTAGAATAAATGAAATTTCCAAAGAACGAAATATAAGTAGATATAAAATTATAAATTATAAACATATTGAAATTTCCTCTCATGATTTATTGCACGAAAACGTGGATTTAATTGAATAATTTTCCATTCATGGAATGTAGCAAATTATTGTCATGTCATATTATAAAGGTGCGTGCGTGATGTACATCTATGTATATCTTCATACATAAATGTTAACTGAAGTAGGCAAAGTGTACACTACACAGTTCTCATTAATGTGTTTGCCAAGTCATCAATACTTTGCAGATTCCCAAATCCTGTCTTCTCTAACGACGCTAACCATAACCATAGAGAGTCATAATTACGCCCACTGTTTACCAGCGCTTGCTGAATTTCTTCACGTTGACATTCAGAGCACTGGACACAAGCCGACAGGAAAATATTACTAAATTTGGATTAGTTCCAATTATATACAGGGTGTCCCATTCTCATGAAATAGTTGGATTGTATGTTCTGCGAATTTTCCACGTTGAAAGATTTCAATCGACCAAAACTCATTTTTCTCAAATAGCAACCTACACTTTTTTTTACCTGTAGGTATATTTGTATACTTTAAAATAGTTTTTCGAGATGCAGCTCAAAAAATTAGGGCGACTTGGAATTTTCATTTTTAGTCGATCTCTAAAGGTTAAGATGTAATCAAACTATTTAATGACAATGAGACATCCTGTATATTATTTGTTGTTTTAAATTGATGAAAATATACAATTTAGTACTTATAAATATAAATTATATGAGTGAACATTGGAGAGTTCTTAATAATTCTTAAAAGAAAGAAGTAAGTGCACACATGCTTCCTTGTATCGCATGCATTTCTAGAAAGTGTTGACGAAAGTGGATTAACAATAAATCTGCATATGAATAAACGAATCCGAATGCATGTGTTTCTGCTAACTCTAATTGAATTTGAGTTCTTGATTAGAGGTATGTAGGTGCAACCGGTATGCATGCATGCATGCGCCCATAATCGTAATGCTCGTGAGTTAATAAACAATTTGTTTGTGTGATGCATGGACTTGGGGTGTATTCGCGTTGGACGCTTAAACGTTTTACGCTCGCGCCTAATAAATTTTTGAGCGCTCACATCTACAAAGCAAACATGTTTCACGCGCTTATAAGCTACACAGCACTATATTTGTAGTAGTTTGCTGGATTCTGTGCATTCCGTATTGACATGAATCAATTTCTGAGCGCTCACTTCTCCAACGCGAACATGTTTTACGCACTTATAAGCGCCAAACAGCACCTAACCGTCAACGCAAATATATTTATAGTACAATTTCTCGTTCGATTTGGATTCTGTGCATTCGGTATCGCCATGAATCTGTTTCTGAGCACTCACTGCACCAACGCGATCATGTTTCACGCGCTTATAAGCGCCAAGAAGCGCCTAAGCGTCCAACGCGAATACTCCCATGGATGGTTGAATCTTGTAACGTGTAAATGTAGCTTTTGCGTTTTCCAATTTCCATTTACATTTAGCGTTTAGTTTGCTATTAAACACTCTTCAAGATCAAACATCAACACAAGCATACACATGCGAGTAGGTACGCGCACGAATAAAAGAAACTTTAGTAAATTGCGAAAGCTTTTTGGTCCGAGACGGGACACACTTGTACTCACTCATATTGCACGAAAATTACAACTTCCGAACTAATCCAAATCATTTAAACCAAATTTACCGAATGTCCTAATTTTGAAACGAAAAGTTTAACAATCTATAGGTATATATCGCAGAAACTTGGCGAAATTAGAGAATACATGAACTGTCTGGACATTTCATGAAAAGCTGACGCATTTTATAACAGAAAAGTGCAATTATAGACGGATGGATCATGAAGTGCAAGGCTTTATTTAGAGACTTATTCATTCACCCAATTCCATCTTTTACACAAAGCGCAGATTGTCATTTTGACGTGCACACTCAATAATAGATAACACTGATTTGGTTTTATGTTCAAAATTGGCGAATTTATATTCTCATACTTGCTGTATGGAGTGTACGTAGATAGAGCTGACCACACCGACCAAGTCCCTTGTTTGCTTTGAAGGACTGTATACCTACATCCATGTTCATTCTACTATATGTATTATTGTTACTTATTGGGCGTAGTGAATGCACTTGAAATTATCGATGCATTCTTAACTGTAATGTAAGTACCTCTGGCGTATATTTATAAATTGGAAAAGTTTTTAATTGAGAGCAACGCCGTTGCCCGTTGCAAATCAAGGTGCACAACGTTTGGTTCGAGGCGGTTGGAACCTTGTCGTTTAGCAAATTGCATCAATCATTATCGATGTCGAGCAATTTTAACTTGTTTTAGTCCCTCTACCTACCTATACCTATACAATATGTCAATATATACATTCATAGTTGCATTACAGCTTACTTATTCTTATTTATAAGTAAGTACAATATGAGAAAGTAACGACAACGTTGAGACAAGCGTCGAAGTGACTGACTAAAAGCAATCAAGGCAAAAAATTACCAACGTAGAATCAAGATACTTGCGAAGATAAACATGTTTAAGCATAAACAAGGCATTAAAGAAGACTAATTAAATACGCAATTAAGCGTAATTGATTGATTAATTTATAAAAATGCGAATTAAAGGCGCGCGCGCAATTACATATACCGTGCGATTATTTTATCCTCGAATATAGCATGTGCTATAGTAGTAAAGAATAGCCGGTTCTACTCCACCGGAGGAGGAGGAGCTAGGGATTCTTTTCTCCGATAGGTGGCGCTAGTGGTGCAGCGTTCTTGTTTTTAACATATTAAATAAACATACAATGTTGAAAATAGTATTGGTAAGAATTGTATGTTTATTTAATGTTAAAAATGAACATTGTATATTTATTTAATGTTAAAAACAACCGAGGCACCACTAGCGCCACCTATCAGACAAAATAAATCCTAGCTCCTCGTCCTCTACTGGAGTAGAGCCGGCTATTCTTTACTACTTGCTATGTTCCTATGTTCGGCGGTAAAATAAACGAGTCCAACTCATGGCAATGTGGATTTGTATTGCTAACGACACACCGACGGAAGAGTGAACTACTTAATGTATTGTACTGACAGAAGGTATTGCCTTTTAGGATATTTTACGGAAAATAAATTGCGAACAGTCCGCAGACTATTAATTCGTGCGTACATTTTTATTATTTCTACTTTTTCTTCGGTTGTGTACAAGAATTTGTGAACAATTAATTCAAATTATGACAAGAAACAAAATTGACAATTGACAGTAGCGGGATGATCATAAAAATTACTTTGATCGTGCATCGCCACTGCCCACATCCCCACACCAAGGCCGTCAGTGTGTCATTAGCAATACAAATCCACACGGCCATGAGTTTGACTCTATTAGGAGGCGGTCTCACAGATCGAGTGACGTCATTTGCCAACGAGTAAATTTCAGAAACACATGCTGGTTAATGCCAACGGTCTCACAGGAACGTCGAGCACTGCGGTGTGCCATCGAGTAGTTCGAACTTTCAAACAAGCTTGAATGTTTGCTTTTCTGCTCGATCACTTCAATACCAAATTTCACATATAAGGTATAGGTATAACCAAATTTCAAAAATACAAATTTTAAATCACTTGACAGAGCTCGGTTCTGTCAGACCCCGAACTAAAAATTTCAAACAAAACGACACGACTCGACGCGATACGACTCGACGTCACTTTTTCTGTCAACCGCCGCCTTATTGTACCGTCGTACATAGCATAGGAATATAGCTATATTCGACGATAAAATAATCGCACGGTATGTAGGTATACTCTTTCAATTCTTAATGTTGGTAATTTAGCTGAAGAAATTTAAAATTATAAACGAATAAATAATAAATAAAAATGCAAAAGTGAAAAGGTGAACGAGTTTTGTTTGAGTTTTCATTTTTTCATCGTAAGGTTATGTTATAATAAAACATTAATATGTTTTATTACCAAGTAAATGTTTTAAAATAAGTCAAAATAAATATAATATCATTATCATAAATAAATATTGGTACTCTTCTAATTTTTTATTCGTTTTTAATTTTAATAGTCTCATGCAGAGGTTCGCAAACATTTGCGGGTCAAGCGCTACTTTTGAAAATTATCATTTTTCGCGTCCCATTCGCTTCAAATTCATAGTTTAGCTGAGCTACGTATGCCGCGACGTAGGTACTTCAAGAGTCTCTTATTTCTAAAGTGTCAAATTTGTTGTGAACATAATTCCAGCCGAACCAAGTTACATGTCGAGACAAAACTTGGTATGCGGGTTCCGTGCCGTAATGAGACGACATGGTTCGAAACAGAGACAAAATGGTCGGAAAAGAAGGGCACTATGGGATGTCAAAATATAAATTTGCATGAAACTATCAAACAAAAAATAAATTCTTGTAGAGATTTCAATTCTCTACATTTCAACATCTATAACATTTTCTCGTAGAATGCATAGTTTGTGAGATATTAATTCCTAAAATGTCAAATGTGTGCTGTGAACAGAATTCCAGCCGAACCGCGAGCATGTCGTAGCGACTTACCCAGTGGGTCGCGACCAAGGACTTTGAAAACGCCTGGTGTAATGTAATAGAGATAAGACGCTTCTCAGCACAAAGAGTTGCGAACACTATTTTTTGCACACTCACAATCTTATTTTAAAGAGAGTATAGCAATTTAAATCACGAAATCACTACTTTTGCAGAGTCAAATGCAAATGTTCAAACGTCAAACGCAACTCAAAACACAATTGTCAATAAAATCATAGAACATGGACTGAAGTGTTGCGTTATGGATATAACGCAATAGTTTTAAACGTGTACCTAATTAAAAAACTTAATTAACTATAATTCTGCAAGAAATAAAAAAATAAAATAAAATATTGACACAAATAGTAACCCAATACTTTATTTTTATGTTGATGTGTAATTGCTGTTTGCGTCGAATTAACGCTTAAGAAACGATTGTCATTAAATTGCAAGTTTATTTAGTGCAATAAATACGTGGATGTCGATTACATGTTTATTGCATTTTTGTCGCAATAAATATACAAAAATACAATAAGAACAATAAAAACGAAAAGACCTCAACTGAATAATTATAAATTTCAAGGGATATTTGTTGTAGTACGAGATTTAGTAAGTAAACCAAAATACTTGGAGTTGAACGAAATCGAAATTACAGAGAAATATTAAACGCAAGATAGAAACAGGGTCGGATTTAGTATTAGTGCAGCCCTATAGGCCTAAACTTCTTCATAAACTTAGGAAATGCATGAAAAAATATTAAAATTTGCTACATGAAACATCAGAATAGCATGCCATGATGAATGACATGGCAGCCAATCGCAAAACTTGTTCGGTTAGCCATTTAGCTATTTAGTTTTTTTTAGGGCACCCTGTATAATTAAATGATAAACAAAAAAAATAATAGCATATTATTATATGAGCGATTATGATAGCGATTATTCACAAAGATGATGCTTGAGCCCACGAGCCGTAGGCGAGTGGCGCAATTCATCTAAGTGAACAATGGCCATAATCGCGAATATAATACTATGCTTTTTCTACACCTTGCACTTATTTTTAACACAAAATACAAATTGTGATTTCTCGATGAAGCAACTGACAGCTGTAATAATAGGGCGGGCGATACACATGAGCTATGGTCGGAATTCTTCGGGTTCTTTCGAGATTTTAGAACATATAGATAAGTTGGATCGGTCACTTCAAATTTGTGAACTTTAAATGATCTACGAATATACGCGATCAATGTTATTTAATTGCAGTGATTTATGAAAATCCAGAACTCACGGTAGTGAGTTGTGAAAATCCATAACTAATGGTAGTGATTTATAGGTACCATTAATCACTCAAAAATGCTAATAATGACAATATAACTAAATAGCTGTAGAAAAAAAGACATTTTTCTGCGTTCTTTTTTAAAAAAATTTCCGAAATCCAGATGTTCCATTCCCTTCTGATGACAGCATTGACCTGCTCAGTGAACAACTGATTGGAAGTAAGATGGCGTACAAAACGAACACCACACCCCTACCTCTGCTTCAGTTGCTCTCAAATTGCATTCCTTTGAGTTCCTATTCTCGTTTGCATTCCCTTTTGGCCCATACGAACTCGAACGAACGCAATTTGAGCCCTAGAGGTGCGGATGCGTTCTTTTTGTACGCCACCTTATTTCCAATCAGCTGATCCTGATTAACATTAGTTCCGGGACGTAATCATAACGAAATGTAGAACATCTCTATCAGTTGATTGACTCAATTTTGCTGAGTTTATCTTATCTCTATTCGGAGGTGGCCTCAGGCTTCATGAGTGCGTGCTCTCCAATTAAAATTTGCATTTCAAAGCTTATAAATAATTATTTTAAATTTCCGTTTAACAATATTTTAGTATATATTGATAGCATTATATTCATTGATTGCAGGGCCGTATCTAGGTATGCTGCCGCCCGTGGTAAATTATTAAACTTCACTCACAGCCTTAAAAAAAAGTATTCAATCCAGATGTTCCGCGTTACGTCATGCTTACGTCACGAATCACTGAATGATCGGGATGACCCTTGATGTGCTTGAGGTGTATATCTCTTTTCCGCCATTTTTATCCAGATCAGCTGTTCAATGGCAAGGTCAAATAAAAGTCAAACTTGTCACCTGCTGACATGGAACATCTCAGTTGAAGTAAAAAATAGTTCAGGAAACGTAACTGTTTCGTCATTTTCATGAAAACTGTTTGCTAATTGTAACTTGGGATGCCTATGTCAATTTTATACATATTTAAATATTGTAATCAAATTGCGCATACTCATTTGTTTGAAAGAGTTGAGTTAAAACGTAAAATCGGAACGAACTGGGAGAACGACAGCAGACTCGTCGGTGATAACACCTAAGCCAAACCGAGTCGTATCTACATGCTATTACGCAGCCGATTTCATTATTGTAAAATAAACCGAATTTTTTAAAGACAGTTTGTTCTTTTATTAATTGCTAAAGTCGAATCGGTATACCAAGGTTGAGTGATAGTAGCGGTCTTCTCCAGCATCAACAATCTCGTGTCTCACCACGAGGACTAGTTCTCGGATATAAGAATACTACTTACAACAGAGCCAGAAGTGAATACCACCAGTGGCCGTCAAGTTGCGTCGAAATTAACCCAACACTCGTCGACCGTAAAAGCAATTTTGATCGGAAAGGGGAAGTGTGATTGATTAGTTTCACTAAAATTCTGTACAATTTCCACTTTCCGATCAAAATTGCTTTTACGGTCGACGA
>JARJEB010015791.1:0-11947 GCA_030264535.1 Liometoxenus newtonarum | reverse complement strand
AAGTAAGGATAAGGAGTATAAATATATAAATTATTGATGAACATATTATAGGATAAAGTAGATACGTGGATGTGCATTAAAGTGCTTCAATCAATCAATATCATTGTAGAAAATGTTTTTATCTCGCATCATGCTTGAATGTACAAAAGTTTGAAATGAAGCGCAATGCGAAGGTTTAGATCGAATATTTGAAATGAACACTCTTTACACTCACATGACACGTTAATACAAGGAATGGATAATTTTGAGTAAAAATAGAATATTAGGAGAGAAATACTTACCAGGATGAACAGCATCACCAACTACGATGAAGTATAAGTCCAGAATTAAAAAGAATAATGGCACCTAAAACAATTAAAAAAGTGTATTAATAGATAATAAAGATGAACAAAGAACAAAATATCAACAAATACTCCAAACAAAGGAATCCATTTTCCATGATTTAATTATTTATTTTCTTGCACACCCCCTATGTTATGAACACTTTATGCTAAGAGCACAATCTAATACTGAACGTTTATGTACATAACGCAACACTTCAGTCGATCTCATTATTTCTCGTTCTATGCGTTTGCTGGCATTTAAATTTTGCTTCCTGGGAAAATTTTCCATTGCAAAGTCATTCGGCAAATCATTCTCGATTGCCCCAGCACCATCAAAAAGCAACTCAAAGTTCAATGTTGTTAATGAATTTAACAAAATTCCTCAAGTTCACTCTCCTTTACAGAATTAGCCTAGCTTTCGGGGTACCGATTTTGTAAGTCGTCGTGTACAAGATCGAATAGGAAAGAGCCGACATTTGCGGACAAATATCAATCATTGTTACCGGTTGTAATTGCCGCTTATTTTTCACTCATCGAACTGATGAAGTACACGATAGTGTCAGAGGGCAAATCACAGTATTTTTTACTCGCACCCACTTCGCTGGTGGTTGCAAAACACCAAACCTCATTCATTTATTTTTATTATATTAATTTTCTTTTATTTGCAAGTATATCCAATGAGTTTTCGTCTCCTCATGTATATGTATGTACATGTGCATGTGTTCGTTTTTCTTTTAACATTTGCAAAAGCTGTGTAAAACATTGAACGATAGCAAGTTTTTAACTTTTTCGACTCGGTCTTTAACTCTTGTTTTTTTTTACATTTACTCTTTCCACTTTTCACTTTTTCATCTGACACAATGATTGATCACAAACATATTTTTCGTTTTCGTGGTCGGCGTGTCGTGAAAACCAGCGTTACGCCAACGCCAACATAACATCGCAAACACAGCAACAAACAACAACGCAATGAAAATTTCAGGAAAAACTTTCCAACGTGTTTTAATGTACTGTGTACTGAAAATGTGTTTGATGCTTCGATATTATTCAAATAAATAAAAAATGAGGTTGGTCAATATAAAAACGAAGAGAAAAATTTCAATAATTTTCAAAGGAATATGGATACAACATTTAAAATTCAACAACTTTTCCTTGCTTTGCTCCGTTGAAAAATTTGTTCCAAATACATTTTTTTATTTACCTAATATTTTATGTCCGTTTTTACCTCATTTATGTCTGCATTATAGCTTTAATGTTAGTCTTCATGACATTATTTTGACTTCCTTCCCATTGCTCATACCAGCGTTTTCGTTTGCAAAATATATTTACTAGCGTTTACATTTAGGTATTTTCAGAGTCTCGTTCATGCTTATAGTCGTTTTTGATGCGCAAACAAATAAATCTCAGTTCGGTGTTAGATTTGAGACGTAAGGACAATATTTATACAAAATTTGTAGTAAAATGAATCTACTCCTTATATTTTCACTTGAAGTCGTATACAGTGCATTTTTTAAGATCTACCACGGGCATTTACGTGGTAAAAAATTAGATAGTCCTGCTTCAAATATTACAAGGCAAAAAAATGACACTGATTTTCATAGTGCAATCAGGCTACACACTTATGCTAATTCCAAATCAAAGGTTTGGGTTTACAATTATAATTACACACCTGAAGAAGTCCATGTTCTGGCATTTTTGCTTCAAGGAAATCAAATCCGTCAAGAGTAAAGTGAAAATTTATAAATTTATAATTAGGAGTTGGTCATGGTGATGACACCGTAATGATTTTTGACCTGCCATCAATTGTGCCAAAAGAGAAAACACGCAAGGGAAACGATCCAAAAATTATGAAATTTTTGACTGGCATGGTGTGAATTGGTTGTGAATTTTGCAAAGTAACTTTGACTTTTCGGAAGAAATTAATTTTAAACTTATTCCTGATTGTTCTAGTGAACCTGGAGTGAAAAATTGATCTAAAATGACAAATCCAGAAGTGATAAGCTTTTTAGACTAACAGAACCCCAACAATATCATTTGTGGAGGAATTTGGGGAATCCAAATTTTGGCGTAAACAACTATTTTATGAAAACGAATTTTACGAACTTAGCAAACGAAATCAAGAAAGCCTCTCCAAAGTTATGAACATTTTGAAGTCTAACGATAAAATTGATAATTAATTATAATCTTTTAAAATAAATACAAACAGCTAAGTAATTGGAAAAAATAGGAACTTTAATTAAAAAAATTTTTTTCACATAATCTGCAATTTTTATGCAACTTTTATTTAAATTATAGTTTAATTGCGTCCTTGTGACTTGAATTATTGTGTGAAATCTACCAACGCGTGAAAATATGACTTTCAACTTCACATTAACAACTACAATGAAAATGAAACGTTGCACGTGGCACTTGGTTTCAGTGAAACTGAAACACATATGTATTTCGGGAAAACAAGAAAGTTACTAGCAAGTGTAGCAAGAGGAAAGGGTGAGAACTTGCTGTTGGGTCTGTTCCAAATGACCGCAAAAAGACTATCAGGAAATGTCGGAAAACATGTAAAAAGCGTAAAATATCGCTGTAAAATGATAATGCTAATTACGTTGACACTTTTTCTCATTTCCTCGGCGAGCTTTATTAATTCACTTTGATCCTTTAAGGATTCTCCGAGCTATTACAGTCAATTTTACTCTTTCTATAAAAAATGTATCAAGATGACAACAATAACAAAATATTACTCTTAAGAAAAATTGAAAATAAGCAAAAATAGAGAAAATTTATTGTGGTTGATTGCGTACACTCAAAAGAACAAAACTGCAAAGTAAGCAATGTGTCCAGGACTAAACATAAACACACATAAGTTTCACATTTTATCCATGGCTTTCACGTTTTCCTTTTACTATTTTTCTGTTTATAAGTGCAATAAGTGAAAGCATTTTGGATTGTTGAAAATAGAAATATATGTTGTGCAGAAATGGAGACGTGGACAATAGACATTGGTAGAAATTCATTTTCAAACAGAGAAATATAAATTAAAAAATATACAAAAATAGAAGAAAAATTTATGATGTAAATTAATAAATGAAACGAAAATTTTAGGTTATTTAAGATTTACTGTCATGAAAGTTGATATAACAATAACACCCAGTATATTGGGAAGAAAACCAGCAACAATAGATAACGAAAACAAGAATAAAGATAAGGAACAACAGACCTCAAACAAAACGTAAACCACAAAATGTTCTTCCTCCTTTCACATGTGCTCTTGACATTTGTATAGGATGAAACTTCAAAAAATTGTGTTCAAAAACGTTGGTAAATATTAGAAAGGAAATTAAATAGTGAAAGTGAAATAAGCAAATTACACCCACGGAAAAACCGCAAGAAAACGAGAAAACAAGAATTTGTTTTGTTTCCGGACTCAGTCCAGACCCAGACTCGGATGGCTTTAATTTTAATTATTTTAATTGGATTAAATTAAGCGAAACACAAATTCAACGAAATACGAATAATCCCTTTTCTTTACTCTTGCTCTAGTACACGTATAAAATTTAATTTGTTTTCCTATCTGTGTTTTAAATAATATTTCGAGATAAATTGTAAATCAAATTAAATGTGTTTACGTTGATTGGGCATATAAACAGAAAAACAGAACAAAAAACAAAGATGAAAACAAGCAGGAATTAATTTTATTTGGTTCCAATTGCAATTAGAATTAAAATCTTAATTAAATTGCAAACGAAATCGAATTGCCTACATCCACGGACCCCCGGCAATGTACCTTCGCTTTTACATGGTTTGGTACTTGATTTTGTAAAGTAGAAATGTTCATGCTATTTGTCGAATTTGTCGAAATTTATCACGTCAACTGAAACTGACTTGAGTTAACCTAGTTAACAAACGACCACGAGAGCTATAACCACAGGGACCTCAATCACAGTAATACACCCTACAACAACAACAACAAAAACATTAACAAAGGACAATGCACGGTAGCAAATAATCGTGCAACAAAAACGTTAACAAAATTAAGTTGGAAACGGCCACAACAATAAAAAAGAAACATTTACAGAATTGAAGAGATAAATAGACAAAGCAAAAAGTTTACGATTCGTTCATAAATAAATATAGAATCGAGGAAACTAGCACAAAAACAGGACAATCTGTATATAATCCTGTGCGGATGAACAAAATGTAATGATATTAAAAAATTACAGCTTGGCGAATAAGGCATATCAATGTACAAGTCCTTTGTCCTTTTATAGGATTGTAGAAAAAATTTGTTCGAGTTCATGCACAATGAGGTTGCTCGCTTGGTCGCTTTTTCGTTTGTTCATTTACTCATTTTACATTTAGTTGTTAGATCGTGACGTGGTAAATATACAGGAGGTATTCCAACAGTAAATCACCAAAGTTAAAAATAGAGTATTATAAATTGTATTTCTAAAGGCGCCCGTACACGTTCCGAAAATCCTCTGAGGAAAAACTGTGCAGTCCTGCCGTAAAGCCCTACACACTTCAGTCGGCCTGTTCAGTCAGGGACTGACGCACTGTTCACTTATTCAGAATCATTTTTCAATTCTCATACGACCGCTGAACAGTCCACAAATCCGCTCAGTTTTTTTAACACCCACGCTCCGGGCTGAACAGTTTTTCCTAAGTAAATAAGCAAAATTTAAAATAGAGTATTATAAATTGTATTTCCAAAGCCGCCCATACACGTTCCGGAAATCCTCTGAGGAAAAACTGAGCAGTCCTGACGTAACGCCCTACATACTTCAGTCGGCCTGTTGAGTCAGGGACTGACGGACTGTTCAGTTATTCAGAATCATTTTTCAATTCTCATCCGACCGCTGAACAGTCCACAAATCTGCTCAGTTCTTTTTAACACACACGCTCCGGACTGAACAGTTTTTCCTCAGATGATTTTCGGGGCGTGAATGGGCCCCTTTAGCTACTTTTCGAAACACTTGGTAGATGTTTGGTTGGTGCTACACGGATATTGTTACTCTTGTTACAGTAAAACCGGAAATGTGTAAGTATTGCCGGTACAATACGGAAACTAGGGAGTTACGCTTCACGGTTTAATTACACCGCGGCAAATCGCAATCGCAATCAACTGAACACAGTATGTATAATATACATTCAAGTAAACAGTAAACATTAAACAGTAAACAAGTACAAGAGTACTCACTGTAAATGTCTATATATACCAAATGGTTGCCATAAAATACGAAAGAGTTTTCAAGGGGAAAAGAAAATCAAATTGACGTCAAATCTTTATCAATAGTACAGATGTTTTCGTAGAACTTTCAAGATTATAAAATGAAACTAGAAAATTGAATTATTTTTCGAAAACATTGTTTAATACTGTGAATTTTGAAAATTTTGATGAACAAATAAACTACCTGAATTGATCGGACGAAAAGTTCATTCAAAGCAAATGAATTAATTACCATATTTCCAACATTGAATCACAAGGATAAAAAGGACTACAAATCCTTTGGTTTGAGCGATTTATATATATTTCACTTTAATTATCCATATATCACTGGGCCACTTAACAAGGATAATATGATAATCCGCCAGTAATGATATACAAATTAAGGGCTGGTTTATGATTAACTTAACATTAACATAAGACATAAATGGTTCAAATCGTGAAATACCGTGTTATGCGGTTTATGACATGACACAATAATAAACCGTAATATGGCATTTCCCATACTTAGGGACAGTTTATGATTGATATAATATAAGATTTTAACCTATGAAATAATCCATAAGATTTAATATCTCTCGAGTACTTCATCTCAGTATCATTTCCGTCACCATCTCATACGTAGTTGTTCTTGTCTTCAACGTCATTGACTAGGAAAGGAATAGGAAATATCCCATAAGAGTTGAAAGTTAGCGAACTTCTATGTTAAGCGCTTATGTTAAGGGATTCATTCCACAATCATAAATCGTAACATGGCAATTCAAATACTTTTTATGTCATATGATATATTAATATTATGTCAATCATAAACCGTCCTTTAAACTATTTATGTCACATATGAATATTAAGTGAATCATAAACCAGCCCGTACACATGATTTTGCTTACGCGGCTGCATTTCTATTAAATTTAAGCTGGAAACCTTATACATGGTGCATACTTGAATATCTTACTTCAACTGGTGCAATGACGTTTTTTCGTCATATATAGGTAGTTGTAGACAATATCATGTAAGTAGACAATGCCATTGTTCACGTGTCAACAAACTTTTTGTAAAACAATCTCGTTATGTAAATTTTCGACGCCAAAATCTATTGTCTGTACATTATTGACACTTACACGTCGACAATGAAAATAACCTGCTGCGGAAACGCAACGAAAGTACCTATAACTCCATTAGGAAGTGCCTCGAGCTAATGCCTAATTCCTAATGCCCAACACGTAATATAACTAAACCCGCATAGATGAACAAGGACAACGGTTTTACACATTAAATATAAGGCCTAGAACATGATGACTAGGTACTGATTACTTCGGGTCGGAGTTATTAGAAGGACGAAAATACGGGACTGATTTAATCCAAGAACTCACAATTTCTATCAAGTGTATAATTTACAATCTACGATACAATTTCAGTAAATTGCTATCCTTGTAATTCATTAATCAATATAAATACCTTAAATGGAAAAATATCAAGGATTTTACACAGAATCATCAAAATTTAATTCAAATTTGAAAATATTTCACTGACCAGCCGCTTGAAGTTGACTGACCAACTTCAGGTATATGTAAATTAAGGTCAGTGACATCCAAAATGTTATTTTAGACGCCTGTTAAGCCGCTGGTCAGTGAAATATCTTTATATTTAACTTAAATTTTTATTATCCTTTGTATCGTCCTTGATATTTTTCAATACAAATGATAATGAAAATTTAAGTTAAATAGGAAAATATTTCACTGGCCAACTGCAGGTAGACTCGGCTGGTCAGTCATAGAAAACATAATAATTATTACATCAAAAAATAAATCGATGCGTTAAATTCGCACCGCACAACTATTTTTTATCGGAAAGTGGAAATTGCACGGAAATTTAGTATATTAAAATTAGTCTTATGATCGACGGGTTTTACTAAATCTTAATGGACATGGTCGGAATTTGAGCAGTGCGAATTTAACGCACCGATTTATTAATTTGAATATTTTTTGTATGCATTTTATGTGGAAAATGTTATTGTGCCCATTGCTTCTCGTATCGGTAATTCGTAATCCATCAACGAATAGATACAAATAGAGGATTAATCCTTGAATTCAATATGCAACCCGTATATCTATCAATTTATTGTCATTTGTTATTATTCCTGTTACATGGTGTGCGTGTAATTCTCGATTTATTAATTCAGGCTTATTGATTTACGCGTTCGACAACAAGATCAAATTTTAATCCTTTTAGAACTTTACATTCGTTTATTTCTAACGAAAAAAAAACATTTGATTTATAATAATTGTGTTCTTGGCACAGTGTGGAGCAGATTAGCAGGATTAACGAATCCTTTTATATATAAAAGTATTTATTGAATAAATATTTATACGTTCTCTGCGTGTGCGTTTGGTTTCGTAGATTAAAGCATTTGTATAAGTATGCAAAAACGAAAGGATCGAAGGATGTCATAAATAATTCACAGCGGGAAAATGGCTTTTACAGCCAAACAGCCACAACCAACTAACGAACAGTGCTATACATTTATGCGCATATTTCATATTTCTAAAAGTGGTTTGTGTCTCTTTCTCTTATTCTAACATATCTCGAAGAAAAATTATTAAGAATGAGCCAATATTGCTTACCTCCATTACATTATCTCGACGATGCATTATTTCGCTTCATTATTCCCATCCGGTGCCGACATCATCTCAACTTCGACGCACTAAAATACATTACTAAGTCTTTGTTGATCCTTCCAGGACAATCTGAAAGTCAAATAATAATATTTTATTAATAATTCAATCAGAAACAATTAAACGAAGAAGAAAACATCAACAAAAACGAAACATCCCCAAATGATATTTAAGGAGCCCATACACGGTCGTTGCTGTCGCAAGACATGTTCGTCATACATGTCTTAAGACATCAGAGAACGTGTATGGCGTCGATAGGGGCGCCATGTACGACGAACATAAATTCATGAGAATCTTGGTTCATAAGTTCGACGTACTTTGTCAATGCGTGTTTATTATTGTACTCATTTGTGTATAAAAACTTCTAAAATTTTAATTATTTATAAATTTTACTATTTCTGGGCTGGTAATCAAAAGCATATCATGAGAATTACTTCATCGTCTTCTGGACGAAACCAGAATATATTCTCGCGTCGTTATTATCTAACAAATTAAACGTCAACCATCATCCTTAATTAAAACATGAGAATGAGGATCGTTACCGCATATGATACTTATTTTAGCTTTTATTAGCCGTAGAAAGTGGAAAGTGGAAAACACAAAATGGAAACTGAAGTCGACTCATCGTACGTTCGGTTCAGCTTCAGCGGAATAAACTCGTCGAATAAGAAATATTAGTAAATGAAATTGGTGTCAGTAAGTACATGCAGACATCCCATGTTTGGAGTCGTGGAGAGAAATTCAAGTAAAACGGATAGGAAATGAGCAAATAAAGTGGAAAATATAAAATTAAAATCACTAAAATATCAGCCTCAACTTAATCGAAACGCCGCTTGATACGCCCCACAAAATATATCAAATTAATATCAATTGATAATATTTAAAGAGAATTTTTGCGAAAAAAGAATGAAAGGGATGTAAATCGTAATTTATTATGCACGCATGGAAAACTCGGTGAGAAATTGGTTCATGTCGTGTCTGCAGATATCATTAATGCATTCGAATGAAAATGAAACTGAAAAGAGAAGGCCAAAAATTGTGGAAACAAAAGTGTGGAGAAAAATGATTATGAGAGAATGAAAATATATCTCCTGGGAAAATGGACACGTGCATGTTAGTGACACGTAAAAACTCTCTTTCTCTTCCGGAAAAATTAAATTAAATCTAGGAATCAATCTGTTTTAAAAGCAAATTCGCCTCCTTTTAATTGTAACTTGGAAATGCAAATATGGAAAAATAATAATAAATATTAATTATTTTCATAGCTTTATCGTTTTTATGAAGCCTAGTTCTCTTCTTCGTCCTCCTCCTCGCCCTAGTATATGTATAATAACATTAAATGGTATCCTTTAATTTCCATCAATTTTCCTTTCATCGTTGAACGTTCCATTTAATAATATCCTGATTTCTTGGTTAAAATGTATATCTTTTATCTTTTATCAACATTTGTTAGCTATCTTTGTAATAAATCAAAATTTACATTTATTTCCAGAACATTTTCTAATTAAATATTTTATCAAGGCATTGTCGTGATTGTCCTTAAGCCCTTATTATCTTGTCTCTTGCTGTCGTCCGTTTGTATTGTCGCGATACCATACAATTTAAATTCCTTTGTACGAATGTAGATGGTAGAATTTTGTTAATTGTTAAGAAACATTTTGTTCCTTTCTTTCGACATTCATTTGAAACAATTTCATTCATTTCCTCTATACATTTCAGTTACAAATGATAACAAAGGACATAAATAAATATGTTTGCATGAAAGAAGAGAGAGATTTATTTAAAGTAATAGAAACTCCATGCCAAGTGACAAGTTAATTAAAAGCTTATTGTTCAGACCGACATATTCGCGGATTGAAAAGTAAACGAAAAAGTCAGAAATAGAAAGAAAATTCAAAAAGAATTCAAATAAAAAGTTAAAACGAAATTGTCAGTTAGGGAATTTTATATATTTAGTGAAAAGGTTGGTTGTACTGTCCGATTATGGAACGTTGAATATTTATTGTTAATTAAAAGCTTATTATTCAAGAATTCTACCGGTTGCTTGTCTAGGTCCTCCCCTTTTTACGGCAGAGGGATCTTCTGGCTTCCTATTCAAGGATTTTTTTCGAAAATAGGTACTTAGGTGGGAGTTTAGTGTCTTATTATTGAAACCGATATATTCGAAATTGAAGAGTAAACGAAAAAGTGACAGATGAAAAAAATATCAAAAAAAATTAAAAAAAATAGTCAAACGAAATAGTAAGTAAAAAACTTGGTAATACTGTCCGACTATGGAATTTTGAATATTTATGGTTGGTAAGCTATCTTTTATAATACAGTCTTTGTCTAGCTTTGTCTAAACAGTATTACCAACCAATTTTCCAGTTGATTTTATATCATCATGAACTTAAAACAGAAAATTAGTAAATATTGCTTTTTCTAAGATTTTCTTTGTCGGTTATTCATATATGCGAATGGCATTGGTGGTGATATTGAGCATTAAGTCATTATCATAAAATAAACATTACTATAATGACATTATAGCTTTCTAACAATTTGAACAACCCTTAACAGCCCCTAATAATGTAATTACATTGTTCATTGTTCAACCAAACGAAAATTCCTTCATTTTTATTCACACTTTTCTTCTATGTTCCAATACAGGCGAATATAATTTTCTTCATTTATCCTTGTTGCATATCAAGTTACAAATTATCTATGGTTACAATCTATACAATCCAAGCATTTTATCAACCTTTCGACGTAAAAAGCATTTTGTTAGTTTCCTTTATTTTCAGATTTTCGTGAAGCAAATATTTTACTTTTCTCCACAGTTTTCTTATTATTTATTATTTTGATGAAATTTTTTGATTTTGTCATTAGTACACTCAGTATAATTAGATTACCTATTTACGTGAGTGAATGTGACAGAACGAAGCATACTTAAAGCATAAATGGGAAACACGTATAACTCGACCATTCAGTTCAGTAGCATGAAGGCAAAGAAACGAAGGTAAAATGCAACACAATAAGCGCCGGCATAAATCAGCATCACGCCAAATTTCACTAGTTTCTACACGTTAGTGTACGTTTTGCTCATTTTGTCATTTCATTTCTGCCGAGCGGAGCAGTGAAATTCAAAAAAAACGAACCAAAATGCGATTCACAGTACTCCAGTATTCGGTAATCCTAGTGTTCCCATCCCACTGTCAAAATTCACTTGAGGGAATGTTTTTGTTTATTTTTCTCTTTACTTTTTTTGTTATGGTTTATTTATTTTTTCTATTCCTCTTCACTGATACAAGTACACACGTGCAGAGGCGGATTTAGGCATGGTCTTTATGGGCTGCAGCCCAAAGGGCCCTTCGCTCGCGACCACCGTGTATAGCCAAACATCCAGACTTTGGTTAATTGTGTAGGACTGTAGGCTTACACCAAGGGCCGCTAAAGCTAGTGGTCCGCCCCTGTACACGTGAAACATTCAGTTATCAGCAACAACACACGTAATAACTCTTGAAACGCAAAATTCGAATCCAACAAATTGCAACATATACATTCAGGAATGAACTTCCTGAAGAGAGAATTGCTTTGCTGGCAATTGTGTATAAAAAGCAAAAAATATATAAAATAGTGAAACAAGGTCTAAAATAGTAGTTTAAGCAACATGTATCATAAGTCGTACTATTCTAGTAAAAAATCATTTTGGTTACATAAACAATTGTAAAAATATTGACATTTCACAGAATATTGAC
>JARJEB010015788.1:0-11538 GCA_030264535.1 Liometoxenus newtonarum | reverse complement strand
TTTCAAGTTGACGGTTGTCAAATACTGTTCGTCAAGCAAACGTCTTCACACTGCAAGTTGAATTCCATGGTTGAATTTTTAAGTTTGAAAGCCATACTGCAGTATAAAAATTAAATTTTATCGTCGCGGATAAACTATAGTATTCAATTCGCGCATATAGGCTATTATACGCTCGGGCCATTACTTCACTCGGCTCGCTTCGCTACATAAACTCGCCCTCGCGTATAATAGCCTCTATATGCGCTCATTGAATAATATACTGATATTCTTATGTTTGTATTATTATTCATATCACATGCTTTTGAACTTTTTTTTCAATAGCGGATTTACGAAATATTCAACTTACGTTTGTTTACAAACATTTCAAATTTCAAATGTTAAAAAAGATTTTATGCATTATAAATTTAAATTCCGCATAGTATTTTAATAAATTTCACAGTTCTATTAGCATATTTCTCTATATAAATATATCATAAACTTAATTCTATTCATAAATATTTTAAAAATATTAAGTGTTCCAACTTGACACTACGAAGTCATAAATTAGAATTATTTATTAAAGCGAGTATATTAATTGCATTAATTAGAAATAATTTACAAATCTGTAGTTTTGAGAGTTAATAGAATTAATAAAACGAGAAATGATGTTAAAATTTTATTTTGAAAGACGAGTGATATTTTGAAGATTCCCACAAAAATCGTTGGAACGTCCGTTAAAGTTCAAACGACCGTTCATAGAATTTCTAGTTTAGATAATTAAAAAACAACTTAAGTGAGTGACCGATGGGATGAATGGAGTCGACTACTATCAGGTTGCAACTGACAACTCTTTTGCCCCTTAGTAAATCGGACACGAAGTTTTCTATATACTTTCTAACAATGTTTTTGTCGTTTGAATGCGGGAAATTTTTTGTCTTTGTTTCTTATTAAACCAGCGGCATAAAATATCAAGCACTTTTAATCAACTCCCGCGCGCGTTTAATAATAAAGTAACAATTTTAATTGGGTAAAGAATTACTGGCGCAAAAGATATATTCCTATACGACAGCGAAAATGACGTCGAGGGAGAAATACGAAAAACGTGAATCAGCAGCAATTTATAATAACCCAGGCATTTTGTGTCCTCTTAGGTATATGTCTCAAATCCTTATAGCAGATCTAATATCCATTTAGCTGTTATAAAGGGATCGAGGATCGGCTGATGGTGTTGTTAGTATAGCTATATAGATGAACGAATGAATGAGAAAGATTGAAAATTATTATTATTAAAAAGAGCTTTTCAGATTTCGAGAGCTTTATTGCGACGAGCTTGACGTGTTTCTAACTCTTTTTTTTTTCAGTTCCATACTCTCTCTATACCTATACATTCATACATATTTCTGGTTTCTCTTGACTCGAAGTGTAGAAAGCTTTCAAGTTAGTCGCGTTAGTTGCTCCGTACTATACATATAGTAAAATCAAACCGACAGAAACCCAACCCAACAAGTCAACTCGATTCAAAGGAAATGCCAGCAAGGAAAAGTGAAGTCCAAGTAGAAACCAAAACGACCAGGCGAAAACGAAGCGAAAAGGAAAAGTCATACTGCGCTGTCGATTGAAAGCGAAGCGAATGGTTTCAGCGTTGGAATAAAGTTTTTAAAAGGACCGGGCACTTGATTTCGAGAGTAATTTGATTTACAGAATGCGCTTAACGTTTCCGTTGCTTCGAGCGAACAAAATACTATGTTAGTTCTTTACTATGCGTTTTGTAAGATTTTTAAAAGAAAGTTAGGTTGGATTTTGTTGGGAGCATGTAAATTTATAAAGGGAAAAAGATTTCAAAATGAATCTGCCGTAATACTTTCTATTTTGTCTCGATCATTTATGTAACTTATGGGTAAAAAGCCTATCCGTTTGAAAATTGACACTTTCTATCAACTAAATTTGTTTCGCTGTCAATAGGAAGATCAAACTGTCCAGTGATAAGCGCCCAAGTACGAGGGTTAAACTTTCTTGCCATCACTACGACTATATCACATACGAGTATGGATTCGTGAATATACGATTTATGTCGTGTATCCGTCTTCGTAAAGTGATATTAGATGAGTTTATGCAAGCCGAAAACTAAACTTCTACCGAAAATGGTAGGAGTTCTTGCGTGATGGCTTCTCTATGGTTGATGATTTCAATGTTCGTGCAAAATAGCAAGAATTTCCAAGTTTCCGTACGGTTTGTAAGAACGTGCTGTTACATTACTTGGTTGGGGACTATGGAGCATCGCTAATTACACGTGTAGTTGCAGGTCACATTTTTTTCTAGTACATGTTTAAAGAAAGGAAACTGGTAAAGTAAATCGCACAGACTGAAGTTAGCGAAGAACTTGGCAATAGCCTGGATGCATGCAACCAGATGAGCTCACATGTTCTATGGGTTGTCCACACTTTATTATTTCCGCTGATTTGTTTTCTTATAAAATTATTATATTGTGTGGTCCTAGAAAAAGTATAGTACCTAATGCGGGTGGAAAGATGTAATTGCGACCGAAGCGAAAAACGTACAAACGAGTTTAGTAATCCGCGAGTGTGCAATTCTATCTTTCCCCTCTAATTACGTAATATACTGATATAAAATGCAAAGTTATAGACACGAAACACATTAAATGTCCGCTAACGACTTCAGAACTATATATTAAAATAATGTCAGACATCATGAAATATATAAGAGAATATATATAGCAGTCTTCGTTTTCGTTTTGCTTCTTTTTTTCCCCGTTTGGCTGAAGGGGGATTGTGGAAAACTATGCTAAGTAATTGAAAGTCGCGCCCGACGCTCCTGAAAAATTCAATTGGTTAATTTTTTATGCGAATTCTAGATGAGTCCGTCTACTCGTCGGGTTTGGTGGCTGGTTGCAACTCCGTCACAGGTCCAAAGGTCACAACAACCATACATCAGGTAACTTTATCATTGTGACTTGGCCTGGAAAGTATGAAGTAACAACTAATAAAGTTGTAGCGTTGCTCAATTACCCTTCACTTTTTCCACGAAATTTGAGCCAATGAAATACTTCCAAACTGCAACTTATGCATTGCGTATCAATGTCAAAACTTTTCTCTAGTCTATTAATAAGCGATGCGGGTTTATTAACAAATGCAATTGGTTTGCATATTTTACCAGCTTCCTAAATTCAAGACTTCACATTCTTCTCGATTGTGCGTTCGTCTTTCTTGGTAGATTGGCCAGGGTAAATGTAGCAAGCCAAGAAGTAAGATGAGGATAACATGCAAGTTGGAATGGAGAAGGAAAGCAGAGCGTACTGTTTCACTTTGATTTATAGAAGGATGGTAGTCATAAAGCCAAAAAGACTTTATGTATGTGCAATTTAGAGACGAAAGACATTTTCTTTTTATCTTTTTGCGTTTTCCTCCCTTCCATAATAGTGTTTCCACCAGGTTTCCCTTCTTTTAGTCCGTACAAAAATGGTAGGTGCGGTTGTATTAAGTGCAATGGACGGTCACAACGTTAAACTTGTAGTGCTACAGTCGTTTTTCACTAGTAATCTGTTGGTGCGAAGATAGATTGCTATGGTATTGAGTTAAACTAATCCCTGGTCTGCGGTCGACGATACGACGACGAAACGAAAATTACTGGTAATACCTTTTTTAGTCCGCTTCTTATTACTCTTTTCCGGAACTGATTGAAATTGCTTTAATTTCCCGAATAACTCGACCGCAATTAACTCTCGCTCGAAACGTCTTCTGGCCGTTGGTTGAGTCCGAAAATAAAAAACTTGGAACTTTCGACAGCATTGTGTGATGGTATACCTCGTACGTAAATACTAAATGTGCACGATTTCTGTGTACCGCTTGGAGGTTTGGATTTGGAGTCAGTTGGATGCGATAGAGGAGAACGAAAAAAGGGTCGGTTGCCGATTGGAAAGATGGAATAGAGAAAAAAAGGAAAAAACAAGGTAGCATTCAGAGCATGTCCCGAATGGAGACGTCTGATTAAAGAAACTGTCCTCCGTAGACTCATTACTATTGACATTACTACGTGGTTAATTTCCATGTTTAGTGAACCTTTGCGATTTTTATGACTACTGAGAATAAGATTTCGATTTGTGGTTAGATAATACTAAGTGCGAAAGACATTTTTTATATTATCTTTAATATTTGATAAGGAAATAAAACAATTACATATACTTAATTTACTTTAATTTCGTGGTATAACGTAATTTGCTTAATAATTTAATTGATTATCCGAAGGATTATTTGCTTCAATTCAATATTTGTTAACCATTAAGTTTGTCAAAGGCGTTACATAATAAGATGTAAAGGACGGTTTATGATTGATATAAGATAACATCTTAACTTATGCAATAATCCATAACATTTAAATATAAATGACATAAGTCATGATATGGAACAAGGACGCATGTCAAAAGTCAAAAAATAAATAACCTCAAAAATAACTGCAATCTCAGACATCATTTCCGTCACCAAGGCATACGTAGTTGTTGAATCTTCAATTTCATTGGGTGTGAACAGGAAATATTCCATAAGAGTTGAGAGTTGGCGAACTTCTTTGTCAAGCCGCAGACATAACCAGGGCAATTCAAACACTTGAATCTTGAACTATTTAAGTTAGTTTTATCCTATGTTAATATTATGTCAATCATAAACCGTCCTTTATTGATTTTATTTTCTTGGAACAACATGGATATTGCGCATTTATATCTACATAATATATGTTGGTTTCCTATTGCCTGTCTATTATTATCATCATTATCATCGTTATCATCATCAACATAACGCGCGAAGGATAACTCTATCTATAGCAGGGGTGGCCAAGCCCGCGGACTTATGATGCATTTCCAAAGTGGCTCGCAAGATCATTTGGGTTGGCCACCCCTCATCTATAGCATACAACCTATTTACTCATAAGTATATGTTTAGAATAGAAGTTCAGATCCGTATTACACGGAAAGTTGAGTTGTGTTTAGTAGAAGGTTCAATCCATCTTCAAATATTAATTTCGTCTTGTTGAAGCTGCGGTCCATCATATATGCAAAGGTAAGTACTATGTGAAAGCAAAAAAACTCCTATTATTTTATCCTATTCAGGCTACGAGATGCGAAGGTATTTAGTTTAGTCCTCGGGCTGGTCTGGAACACAATACATGCCCATCAAAGCACGACTGTAATTTACATGATAATTTGATTACAACCCAAAAATATAATTTCACACACATCTTTTTGTTCGTCGGCTGTGGCACAAAAAACCATGGAAGGAAATGTTGGAAATACGAGAGCAACGTTGACCGTGAATGAGTACATCTTTATTTAAATATTCACCCCAAAAATTTTGGTTTAACAATGCACCGAACGGAATCAGCAAAATAATTAAATGTCGATGATTTTTTTTTGAATTTTCAATATACACTTTATATCATTCTCATTTACATATCAAAACATTTTGCATATTTCAATAAAATCATTGAAACTCAATTTGCCATAAAACAAAATCATTTTAAACTATATCTCGATCAACGGAGCCATCTGTAGACATGTTTCGGTCTTGTTGGACCTCATCAGGGTGAACAAGGAGCCGTCGTTCTATATACTGTCACCGGGATAAATTAAAGATAGACAAAGAATCCGTGATTACATCTAATCGTTTTAATCTGATAAGAAAATCTAAAATAAATAACTTTGAAATATTTTTATTGAATGATAACTTCCAATAACTTATGAGGGCGCACATTTTGTTCATTTATTTATGTAATAATCTATCAGAGTAGGATATTTTTGTGATAAAATTCTCTTTTATGTCAACAGAAAACAGCAGTTAGCAGTCATTTAAGAGACCATAAGAAACTGGCATTAATATTACGGCCACACCTTTAAAATCTTCCATATTATAGAACAGTTTCTTCTTCATTGCGCTCGTAACGAAAGCACATTATTACCCAATATCATCTCAAAGTAGGATAATTAAACATTTTCATGTTAAAAGAGCCAGAGACCTATGTACGAAGCAATAAAAACTTTATTGATAGATATTATTTCAGCTATATGAAGTCAAATTAAATGGAGAAAAATTTTAATTAAACGAAACCATTTCATTACGAGGAGAAACAATAGTATATTATTATATGAGCGATTATGATAGCCATTTCTCACGAAGATGATGTTTGAGTCCACGAGCCGCTGGCGAGTGGCGCAATACATCTGAGTGAACAATGGCCATAATCGCAAATCTACACATTGCACTATTTTTAACACAAAATACAAATTGTGATTTCTCGATGAAGCAACAAACGAGCACTAACTGACAACTGAAACAATATGGCGGGGGATACACATAGAGCTATGGTCGGAATTCTTTGGGTTATTTCGAGATTTTAGATCATATAGATAAGTTGGATCGTTTGAATCGGTAGAACTTTAAATGATCTACGAATATACGCGATCAATGTTATTGAATTGCAGTGATTTATAAAAATCCATAAATCACGTGTGATTTATAGATACCATTAATCACTCAAAAAATGCTAATAATGACCATATTACTAAATAGTTGTAGAAAAAATATATGGAAAGAGGTGTTAGAAGAAAATGTAGCATCGAGTTTGTAAATCAATAAAAAATTATTTATTTTATTTAATCCAAAAAGCAATGAAATAATAAAATATGTAAAATTATTTGTATTTTTATTAACAGTTATGCGCGTTTGTTGATTTTTCACACTGAATGGAATTTCTATGCTTATTTGTACATATTAGTAATAAATGTATTTGCCATGTCGACGCCATTTGTTTGTGCACGCTTTGGCGCATCGAACAATTGCGAATGCGAATATTATAATAAAGCAAGCATTGGCTGTTACCATCAGCCAGGAGGGCGACACGTTGCAGATTGGTTTTCCCTGTTGATAATTATTATACGAATTGTTACTGTTAACGAAACATAGGAACGAATAGGAAATGAAGGCTTATTGCCGGCTATATGCTATTATCAACTAGCGGGAGTGCTTTGTGCTTTATTATTCATGCCATCATAATGAATGTGTTTGCGATATTAATTTTTCATTATTAATTAAAATAATAGCCATCCAAATATGCCCATATAACGGAATGAGTGTTTCAGAAAACAATTCACCATAATATTAAAGGCTTTCCACTCGTATTACGTACTATACTTTTTCCACGACCACACAATATAGTTTTATAGACTCAAAGAAAATAAATCAACTAAATTAATAGAACACGTGAGCTAGTCTGGTTGGATGCATCCAGGCTTTTGACATGTTTCTGGGCAACTTCAGTCTGTTTGCTTTACTTTTCCAGTTTCATTTGGTAATACAATATAATAATTTTGTACTACGATTGGAGATGCAACCAAACTGAGGTTAAAAAGTCTAGTGTTGCTAAGTTCGGCATGTGCGATTGACTTTACCAGTTTCATTTTGTAACAACTTGCGCCCGCCATTTGTGCGTCATTGTTTATTTTACGTAGTGGTCGTAGACAAAAAACAAATTACGGATACACCCGGTATCTAATTTATTTGCCGACGTCAACAATCTGCTTAAATGCGGTGGCGTGGCGAGCAAGCGGTGTTGAATAGAACTTTGTTTTTCAAACTTTAACATTATTAATTCAATTCGTCAAAATAAATATTTTAACTTTTAATGCAATATTTGTCTGGAAAATTGATAAACTTACTGGGGTAAACTATGCATAGCTAGCGCACAAGGATTCATATTGTGTACTTTATTTATCATCGGAATTTTTTATTCCTTACTGTAATACTCGATCGATTGAAAAAAGCCTGCTTCATCGCGTGATCTTGCACTAATGTAGGTTGAACAGAAAAAAGCAACATGCTAAACAACTAAAAGCATTCGTCTTTGAAGTTGACGAATAAATAATTAAAAAGGACGCTGCGGAAAAATTGCCACCCAACCAAGGACTAAGTGCCTTATAAAGTTTGCATTATTGTGATCTAATACTTTTTTTACTTCCAACTCTTATCAAAATTGTTTCCCCAACAGCAACATTGTTTTCCCCTTTCTTCATTCTTCCCCAACAAAGGCATATTTGACCGAGTATGTCAGTTCGTCCTGACCGAAACCGAAGCAAAATTCGGAAGTTTCTTCATTTCGAAAGTTTTGAGTTTTATTTATGTCCTTTACTCGTCGCGCCTCAGATACTAAATCATGTTTTATACAAACAGTAAGAAACTCACAAGATTGTAAAAAGTCAAAAGGAAAAGTTGTGAAACAGATTTTATCCGATTATTTCATAATATGAAATAAGCTTGTTTAAACTCTGCTAATATTTGTCTTGTCTCTCAATATGAGGTCATCGGAAATTGCAGCTGTGTTAATAAGTGTTTGATTATGTGAAAGTGATCCTTTTAGTTTAGTTGATGGCATTGGTATTATAGTTGATTTAGAAGTTGGAGTGGAAGAAAAGGACCTTTTAATAATCCGTATAAAGGATCGCCCATTTCGCGTGTGCGTTTTGTTAATGATAAATCATCTCTTTCCTATTGTTAGCGTCGACAGTTATTCGAGTAATTCACAAGCTTTAAGGGTCACACCCGTCCTGATGTAATAAGTGTTTAATATAATATATTATATCCTACTATACGACGAGGACGACTATCCGTTGTTGTTGTTGTTGTACTCCAACTATACTTTAGTTTAGTATATATAATAACTGCCCTTCATATAACTGTGAACCCTCAGCTTCACCATGCGCATAGAATGGTTTTATATGTATATATGAAAACGAAGCGCGTATTCAGATGGTATGTGGGAGTGAGTTTTACTTAAACTGAACATGGAATAGATGTGCGGGATGTTGGGATGATAGTTTCGGTACATGCACGACAATAATACTTCCCAAGCAACTACCAACAAGGCTCTGTGAGTTACTTTATCGCAAAATACGGAGGTAAATGTTTGCCGGCCTTCGAATAAACAAACAATGTCCATAGTGTTGTTACAAGTCTGTGTGTAGTTTAAATGTAATATACCTGCCCTGCCAACATAACAAACTAGAAGTTGTATTATTCCATGTTTATATCAAACGAATGCCATGCCAGACAACAATGTTCCTTACTTATATGGACTATTGTCCATCTAATTTGAACTGCTGGTAAAATTACTTGAACCCTAGAACCGAAATTGCAAGCATGAAACAAAACAACATAATAAGCTATTGCCACGATTGAAGGACCAAGATGAATGAACAACGCGTTGAAAATAATTTGTGTGCTTTGATTTTCCACTAACAATGAAACTTATATCAAATTATCATCTTTAACAACGGACAATTTCACCTACATACATATACCAGTGGTTCTCAATCACTGTGCCGCGGCACTTTAGTGTGACACAAGATTCTTGAAGTGAGTCGCCCCTGGGAATACCCTATTTGGCTACCCAAACATAAAAGACATCAGACTAGTAGTTCAATCGGTTCTACCTTCTTTTTGGAGTGGGGGGAAGAATTACAATTCTTTTAAATTTTTATTATTGTAGTGTGCCGCAAAATATTGAAATTTTAAAAATAGTACCGAGAGGAAAAAAGGTTGAGAATCTCTAACATATATATTCATACGAATGGAAATAACTTGTAGGTATAGGTAAGGAAAATAACGATTATTATTAACTCGTAAATTTTGTTTTTAATAAAGATTATATTAGCCGAGATAAATGCTGCTTGCTGTTCCTGTTGAAGGTTTAGTATAGGACCAAAATTCTGTGCAAACGAACGAACAAACGGATATATTCATCGGTAGCTATAAAAACCCCTCGCACGCTACCGCTAAAATCCATTAGCATTATCTACCCGAATCTGCTGCTGTTGCTGATATAGTTATACTTCTACGCTAGCAACTAACTGATGCTCGATGCTCCTGGCTCCATGCCCCCGAAGTCCTGAATATTCTCTAAGTAAGCTCTTCCCGTTTGCTATATGCTATACGCTTATTTCATCCCTCACCTTTTCTACCTTCTATATAAACCATGGCGGTTATAATAGCGATATGAGAAGACCTAGTAGCTCGCAAATCACAAGCTTCTCTCTGAAGATTTTGCACACGTAATGTTATCGCAGAAATCATGGCATTTTCAATACGCAATACCTCGTAGTAGGACCAATCAACTTTTTCCAGAAATTTTAATTAATTTGTCATGTTCCAGAGATTCAGTGAAAATGTAAAAGAGTTGGAGTAAATCATCAATTCGAAAAATTGTAGCTAAAATTTGCTAATGAAAAACAAAAATACGATTCCAGAGCAAAATTTTCGGATTGTAAAACTTATAAATCAATTTTACACGATTTCACCTGTGGCGATCTCCCCAGTACCTATATCTGACAGAAAAGCAAAAAAAATAACACAAAATGGTATTGTGTTATTTTTTGCTATTTTTCCATACCAATATTTTGCATTGCTTTTGTCGGAAGAAGAGTTTTGTGAATTTTCAGAATAATATAAAGATTTTTTCTATGACCACGCGCGTTCACCGATGTTCGACGACGTTGTTCTACATTCAAACGATTCAATGTAGTTCCGCCTTTCTATGGCATCGCGCATATTTTTCCATTTTTCCCGGCGTTTTCATTTTCATTCGCATTGTGATTGTGATTATGAGTTTAGACATGCGAATATTCGAAAAAGGAAAAAGCTTCATACAAACGAAGCAAATACAAAAGAAAAAATGGTTGGCATCGTGTTTTGTTTTGTGGCATCACAAGCCCCTATTAGTGATTACAAGAAAAATGACAAGAATTGTACAATTGAACTAATGAAATACAGCAGTCAACGATCATACAGCGAAGAGGGAAAACATATAAAAATCAATAAATGCTCCCCAAAAAAAAACAAAAACCTATTGCCATTGAAAATTTTAATCCTTAAATCGTGAGAACATTGCAACTTATGTTCAACTGCACAATCGCATAATCATAGTAACGATAATACTAATGTATCGACTTTATAGGTCTATATCTAATGCTATGGCTCCAAAATTGGTATTTGTGTTTATTTTCATAACGCGAGGACGATTGTAAAATCGACTTAAGCCAATAGATTATGGGTACGCAATGTAAATATCGTCGGTGCATATCATACACTGCCATTTCGATTCCTATACAGTAGCAACTTCCCAGGATAAGTACATTGTTCAAAATTATAATTCACGCCTGGAGAGGTTCAACCCAGAGACATCTTACCACCAAATTATAAAGTTTCATAGTTTATACTATAAAAGTTATGACGACTTTTCAGAAAACCACTTGGTATATTATATGTGAGACCACTTAGACCTTAAATACATTTTACGAAAATCGAATATATCCGACTATGACGGATATAGGGACTGTGTCCCAACATATCTTCTGCTATACATATAGTTATATTTCACGGTTAAGATTCCTGTAATAAAATAATATTTATTAAAACTTTTAACTTGGTTACAATTACTTTGGAATGTTCTGGAAAACTTTATACTTTGGACTTAACTTTAGATTTTGACCTGCCTAAGACGAAT
>JARJEB010015778.1:0-10342 GCA_030264535.1 Liometoxenus newtonarum | reverse complement strand
TAAAAGTAGTGCAAGGTGTAGACAAATTATAGTGTTATATTCGCGATTATGGCCATTGCTCAATCAGATGACTCGCCTAGCGGCTCGTGGGCTCAAACATCATCTTCGTGAACAATAGCTGTCATAATCGCGCATATGATAATATATCTACTATTTTTTCTTTGCTCGAATATGCCTAACCAAATATTGGCTAGTATTTGTTATTTATTTGCAGTATTAAGCATTAAATAAATAAATCAATTTTGTTTCATTATTCTGGGTATTTTATAAATTTATTTATATTTTCATTGATTTGATTGCACAAATTAAGTATAGAAAAAATAATAGTGCATTGTGTTTTGTGTCGAGATAATATAAAAGTTATTAATGCCTTGATTATATTTATATTAATGGTAAAGCCCCCACATAGTTGAAATTACAGAATATAAAAATTAAATAAAACAAAAAGAAAATGAAAATATGCTTACTGAATTTGAGAAGAAAAAAAAAAATTAAGGTGCAGCCGTTAAAAGAAAAGACATCATGCATACATTGAATAAATATTTATTTATTGCATTCTTGTACATTTTCTTAACGAAACTGGTTTGAGCATGAAACCACCATGAGAAGAAGTTGAAGTCAAGTTAACTTTTAACAAAATAGACACGATAATAAAATTGGTTTATTTCGCGTGTCGATATTAACTTGCGTGTGTATTAGCATTTCGTTAACGTTAACGAGAGCGTCAAAAAACATTTTAGAAGACTTTCAACACTTTGGTTGGCATGAATGAAAGTGATATTGCTGGTTAAGCGGTAAAGAGCCGTAAAATCCCAACCAACTGTAGTATAGACTCTGAGTTTAGTTTTAGTAGCGTTAAAATCGCAGCGACGAACCGGCAAAAGCATCCCACCGCCGCAAGCCAAGCTAGGCTAACAACAAAACAACTAGTTGTTGGGCACAAAAGCTAAAGAGCTAAAGGCTGCCAGGCTAGTAGCGGCAACAGCGGCATCATCATAGTTTTACGAGTGAATTTACTATGGGTTAAAATTACGCATCACCCGCTGATTGACGGTGGCACGCGAACGACTCGACTGTTCGACTCAGCGTGTTCGTCCTGTGTGATTACTTTCTCTCTGCGACTGGACTGGTGGCTAGTAGCCAGCTAGTAGTTGTAGTTGTTGTGTAAAACGAGCGCAATATCATTACCATCATCATCATCAACACCGAGCGAACCAGCGACCGTCGATGCCGATAAAAGCTGGGACTGGGATTGAGGCTGGGATAGTTTTTGTAAAATGTGCGGTTTTGTTTCATGTGTGTGTGCGATAGCGCCAGCTGATAGACAACAACAGCCGAAAGCCTAATGTGTGAACAAATACACATTTTCAGAACCAGCTTGAACCAATTATATTATTTCATGCTCATTTTCATCATACAAAGAATCAAAACATGTGTTTTCATAATTGGCACGAAAGTGAAACAATCTCTGAAACAAAAACACAATTATTTTGATAACACCTGGTAATTCGAAAATCTCTTACAACTATTTGTATATGTATAGTAGTAGATAGCAAAAAAAAGTAAGGTTATAAGCTATTTCAGTAATATGATCAAGAATGTAATTATCGTGAGTATACATATGCAGGAATGTATCACTAACATGTCCGAAATGGCTTAGGAAGACTAAGGTGGCAGTGTTGCCAAATTGGTCGATTTATCGCAAAATAGCTAATTTTTGATATAAGAAATCTTGCGACATATTTTCGTAAATGTTCAAAGTCGCAAATTGGGTAATTTAAAATTTTCATTGCGATTTTTGTTTGCTGAAAAAATATGGATTTCTCACAAATAATTTCAATTTCCGGTAACCAACTGATTAAGTATTTCTAATAAGAAATTATTAGTATTTTGATGTGCTGTTTTCTAGAATTAGAAAAAATAGTAAGTTGCCTTTATTCTGTACATGTATATAAAGTTGCCTATTCGTGTATATAAAATTGCTCATAATAATGAGTTTACCATTTTGGTGAACATTTTATTCAAAAATGTTGGCAACACTGTGTACACAAATAGTACACAAATAGTGTACACATGAAACGCATATATGGGATATAGGTTAGTTGAATATACAATGTGACTTGCAATATTCATTTGGTACATCGACAACCAATACAATTAATGGAATATGCAACAAGAAACTCGTACTGGGATTACAACGCAACGCTAAAGTACACTCCGTTCGCTTATGCGCATAATCAATTGTGACTATGCAACCAACCTTCTCGCATATCTATATCCAAAACAGTTGGTATTTGCAATATTTATAAAATAATATTAATTTAAGTAATAATCTCGGAAAAAATCAGAAGGATTATAAACAAGCTAAAGTACCTATACGGAATGTCAATTCGAATTTCGATTAATACTTTTGAATAAGAATCGTAACGTGTGTCATGATTATTTACAAAATATGTTCTCACTTAAATATTAACTTTCCTAGTATATACACTACACCTTATTCATGCATTTTCAAACTTTCACTTAAACAAACTTTGACTTGTTTGAAACTTTAGCACGACGTCGTGCCGATTCGATAGTTTTTCCATTTCAAAACCGCGCCAAAGCTATAAACTTATTAATAATATTATTTTTTTTCAAAACTGTCATGTAAAGTAATGACGCAATAAAATATTGCATATTTTAGTGTAAATTAAATTTTAATAAAGTAACTTTAATGTATTAAATTTTATCAAAGCAATCTAAAAATAGTTTTTTAAACCAAAAGTAATTTCCAATATGAATTAAAGTTGTGTATTAAGTTTTTCACTTTATATCGACCATACAAGTTTTGATATATTAACGGTTACTTATTTGATTAAAATACATGCATTCTACTGTTTTAGCGATCGAACCAACACAACGCTACATGGAATCGAAAAAATAAAAAATAAACATGAAGTTTGTGCAATATAAAAAGTGAGGAAAAAAGGGTATTAGAGGTATTGAAATTAAACTTTGTTAACCAAGTCGAAGAGGAAGAGAGATAAACACAATATAATGATTTTACTACTATATTATCGATATGATGGAATAAGTTGATACGATTTTTTTTTTGGTACTAGTGCATTAGTCTAAACTAAATAAAGATAATGTATAGATAATGGAAAAATCTACTACCTAGAGAAAGTTTTTTCCCCGATCCGTGACAATTCAACTTGGTTACTCGTAAAGGCGTATTTTCTTAGTAGAACAACAGAACAGCAGTTTTATAGTAAACTAAACGATAGCAATATTAAAAAAAGAGTTGTTTTGTTGTTGTCCGATATTTTTGAACAATTTTGCGAAAACTTACTATAAAACGCATGGTCTTGACGCAGGGCACTATTTTACGGCCCCCGATCTACGTTGGGACGCAATGCTCAAATATACAAAGGTAAACGTGCTTAATTTTAACTAGTCGTTACACGAAATCGACAAAAAAGAAAAAATATAACTCTTGGATAAGTAAAAAAATCACTAAGGACTTTTACATTTTTCATTGCTTATCTCGCATTCAGTCGTGTTTTGTTTGTTTTCGTTTGTTTTTGTCAGTGTTATTTTACCATTTCAAATTAATGTGAGTTGTCTATTATTATTTTATATAGGTAGAAGATACGTGGATGTAAGTAATGAACCTATATTGCAACCAAGCATCAAGAAAAAAAAACAAAGCGCTTGCACATTAAAAAATGCTGCCCCATTGTGTTGTGATGTGATACATCCAAGATTAAAAAAAAAAATAGTAAAAATCACAAAGCTTTGAAGAAACACATTTTTATTATTATACTCAGCGCGCAGTGATACATTTTTGTTGGGACTGTCGGATGTACTGATGATAAAACTGCTTCATTACATTTTAATAAGTATATTTAGTAATTTCTACACGTGAACGAACGATTTTAAGTAATTTTGAATGAATTGCAATGAATATTTTTTATTGAATGGCGAGTCCGACATCTTTTTAGGACGATTTGCGTGATTGCTGTTCGATATGGTAAAATAAAATTGTCGCAGTTTTCAACGGTAGATATAAATTACTTTGTTACTTTATTTCAACCAAATTATTAACAAGAATAAACCAATAGGAAATTTACTATTACTAGTATTAAATCAAAAATGAGCGATCCTAAGCGTAATTTGAACAAATTCATTTCTGATTTGTGAAACATGCAACGATATATGGGTATTGCCGCATGCATATATTTAAATCCCTTCAACCCCTTCAATATGCCTGAACAATTTTACGTTCTTCTTTTTATTTTCAGTGAACACAGTGAACCAAGCAATTTACTACATATTTCAATTTTACTTTAATTTATACAAATCGTACTCATCATTAACCACCCCCTTTATCCCGCCATCATCCCTTTCAATAATAAAAACAACAAAGAATATTAGATTTTCATGTTGTAGACTTGTAGACAAGAAAATTATTTAGAAATGAGTTGCTAGATTATAATAAATGCGCGGAAAGCAATAAAATGATGATTTTTTCATTATAATTTTTCATCAGCGGCAACACATTTCTTTTATCTTTTCGAATGCATTTATAATAGGCGTTGTGATGTGTGTTATATTGAAGTTGAATATGGTGGGGAATGATAATTCATAAAAATCAGTTTTTATGGTTGTTAGTTGTCGAAAGTGGTTTTTATTTAATTCAGTGGGTAGACTCGTCCTTATATCCACCGAGTGTGAATCGTTAATACCTTCACAAGAAATATGAAGCTAAGGAACGCAAAGAAAGAAAAGCAGGTATAAGAAGAAGCTTTACTACTTCATATACAATTGAATTAATGCCAAGAGAGAGAGAGAGAAGAAGGGCTCCGGAGTGGGGAACCGAGAACGAGAAGAGATTTGTTTCTTAATATAATAAAATAAAAATATAAAAATAAGAGGTCCAAGTACAAAAGTAGATAGAAGTGTGAAAAATAAAAAAAATAAGACAAAAAATGTGAAACAGGTTTCTAATGACCTTTTATTATTATTTTATGATTATAATAATGTAGTCGCACAGTCAAAGTGAATTTTTGAAGTTTTTGTTTTTACCTTTTTGAAATTATAATAATATTATTGACAAACTTTTTTCATCTCAAAAGTTACATTCGCAATAAAACAAAATATCTAATTAAGTCAAGCGGAAATACGTTAAAAATGTTCGTTACTTATTACAGTTTTATTCGTTTTCATATTTTTCGAAATATAGGTAAGTGCAGTCCGCATGAACCCCCTTCAACAAAAAGAACACGCAGATAGACAGACAGAAAACAATCATTATTATTTTTTATGAATTAAGAAAAGGTAATAGATACAAATGCACCTGGTGGCAATTTGTAAAAAAAATATATAAATATAATCATGGTAATCATTCATTTTCTTTAGGTTTTTCACGACCACCTACCTCAATTCTTATCATTTTTTGGCACTTTTTGTCAGTAGAAAATTTTTTTGAAATATCCATCAATGTGCAGACAAGAATAACTATAACAATAGTCTCGTTTTTTACTATCTACATTTTTCTTTGGTTTTTTTTTTTCAAAGTAACAAATTATATGAGAAAATTCATTCTTAAGACTCGTTTGTTGGTTTGTTGGTAATTATTATTAAAATTAGAAAAGCAACGACATTATAGAAAGCAATAAGCCACAAATCTTGTATTTTATTACAAAATCAAGATATAGTTTACATAATTAATAAGATATCGAACGCATTAATTATTAAAATTAAAATAGTAAAAGCAAGTCGTTCAAATTCTTTAACATATTTTTAAAATAAAGCAGACACAACTTTTGATATTTGAATATCTATAATTTTGGATAATATTTTGTAGTGTAAAATGACAATTTTTAAGTTACGATTTCAACTCGCATTTCAAAGCAACAACTAGTTTTACCACGAGCTACGGAATGACAAGTGGGTTTCGATTACAATCGACACAATCGAAATGTTTCTAATCACTTTGTTATAATGTAAAAATGTAGATATTCAATTCACAATGAAAATTAAAATATTGAAAAATAGATACTTAAAATTACATATAGTTTTATATAGTTTTATTGTTTTGTTTTCATATTATGTACCTCAAACAATAGCTTAGAGACATTTATAATTTATTTATTTTTTTCTTGATTTAAAAACAGGTAAAAATGAAAAAGGACGTCGGCGAGGCAACGTCAAATTTAAAATTTAAATATCATATACACTATACAGGATTGTGTTTTGTTTGACTCTGATGTTTGGGCCCTCTGAATGATAAAACGTGGTAAAGCAAAATATCCATTGGACGACAAACTTTTTGCTTAAATTTTTGAGTTTCTCATTAACTTTTCAGAACAACGGAAAAAATGGGCAAAGCATGTTTGATTGCCGATCTCAATAGATTATTTATTGATATATATTGTGGCCTCAATATGAATATCACATTTTTCTAGCGTACATCAAGCAACGAATATCAAAGCAAAAAAGGTTCTCCCTATCTCCCTATATATGTCAATTAATAATATAAGTTTAATTATTTGTCTAGTAGTATAAAGAAATCCATAATAAAAGTAATAATAATTTGTATGTATATTGTCGGACCGTAGTGTAGTACGAAGTCGTTAACGAGATTAAATGTGTACATTGTCGAGAAAACCATTTCGAATGTAAATATTTTTCAAACGTGTTTTGTGTTGTAAGCGCTTATCCCTTATAGTCGTAAACTGGATAGTAATATTCGAGCTTTTATATTTTATATAGATATATATGTATAAATGTTCAACGCCCAATAGCGCACAACATCAGCGACAGTACAGTGGCAACGGCAAAATGAAATTAAGCTTTAGCGTTAACGGCCTTGAAAGAGAGATGAAGATGATCATCTCTAAAGTATACTTGGTTTTTGGTCCTTCGAGGATCCTGACATGTGTAAACCACTGGAAATAATTCCAATTTTTGTGGTTGTGACGAAATATGGCTATGATTTTATACCGCGCACCCCGTTTACATCGTAACATGGTGCAACATCGAATGTTAAATAGGGTTGGTTGGTTGGTTGGTTGGTTGGTGAAGAACACTTGTGTCTATTGATTCATATGACCCCGAAGTGATATGAGAGAAGTGCCGGAGCGCGCTGCCCCCGACCAGTCGACTCGACTCGAGTTGACGACATCTGGCAGCAGCAGCAGCATCACTACCCCACGTATGTATGTACATACTACCACTAGTGGTAGTAACGTGCAACGCAACCAACAACCAAACTACCATCACACGCTTTCTCTCTTCTCTCTTTCGCCGCCACGTTTCGAGTGACGCGACCGCACAGTATCATCGAGGGGGTTTGAGACCTAGTCTCAGTCTCAGTCAGTGCTATACCCACTACCCCATTCCCATACCATAGCTCATGCCGATGTCAGTGCATTTAAGAGTGCTCCATATTAGTGCTAGTTGCACCGCACTATTCCTTTTATTTTATTGTTTCAGCTCACTGGAAGATTCAGTTTCAGATACATGTAGAAAAGGGTTATTAAGGCATAGGGATTTAACATCAAGTGTACCTATATTACGTGTTGGGTGGAACGAAAGGTTTTTCCGCTTGTTTTTATAAGTATATAAAAGTATGTTTTGTTTCTTTGCATATTTTTCGCGTATTTCAGTCCAATATCTACAATTCCCGCTCTTTTAAATTAGGTAACATCACGATACGCGCGTGCTAAGTAATTTTTGATAAGATTGACTCACCCTTTCTTCCTCACGAATCATCTCAGCAATACCAGGTTTGATTTCCAAGTCGTCCGTGGCGTGCGAGATCTGTGGTTGTGGCGGAAGAGCAGTCATATTAAGAGGCAGAGGTTCGGTAGATGAAGAAGCCGGCAGAGGAGTCGCGGAAGCCGCGGGACTCATCTCGACGGATGGCGGCGGTTCCGGTATCTCAGTGGTCGCACTTTCTGCAGGACTACTGATACTACTCCGTTCGCCAGACGGCCGGCGTCGTTTCTTTGCCCGCTGACCGTTCTGAGACATCAGTTCGCTGATTCTAATATTTTGTTGTAGCTGTTGTTGTTCGCGTGGTTCCCATTCGGGACTAGGTACGATTGTGGCTGGTTTGGCCACCGCCGCCGGCGTTCGAGTACTCGTTATCTCGCCGGACGAAGCGCCAACAACATCCTGTTCGCCGTTCACGTCGGCTAATCCACGAATCTTGAGCGATTCAGCGACTTGCAACAGCGGACCAATTTGTTCCTGCGACACGTTGATCTCACCCTTGTACATGAATTCAACGGCCGCCTTCAGTTCGGGCCATTTGATGTCACGCATTATGACGATTGGATGCTGACAGGGATTCTCGAAGAACAACGATTGAAAGTACGGACTGCACGCCGACAAGACCATCTTGTGCGCCTTGACGGAATGTCCATCGCATGCGAGTGTCACATCGACGAATGACTCACTCTGCAAGAGCTGATCGAAGACATTGGTGAGGTTGCTCTGGTAGTTGTTCCAACGCAGGCAGAATTGCTGCGGTGATCCGGAAATGTGCTGCATCCTCAAGCTTCCTCAGGCGCACCTGAAAGTCCCAAACACACCAACAAAACAGTTATTTTAAATCCCTTCACAACAACAGCACGCACATTTCAGTGGATGGTCTTTCTTTCAATCTTTCTGCACAAAACAAACTTTCAATTTTTAGTTATAGAATTCAATCGGAAAAACAACAATCACTTTGCAACACACATCAATAAATTTTCGTTTGAATGCGTATAGATCGAAATTTCGCGATCGCGCGCGCGACAGAAGCACGTGTATTGTGAATGAAAGTCGAAATGTCGAAATACGCGGAGGGCCACTGAACGAACCGTCGAAATGAAGTCGAACACGTCCGAAGCGATACTAACGCGAGTCGCGGTGCT
Organism: Liometoxenus newtonarum; assembly: GCA_030264535.1. Lineage (NCBI taxonomy): Eukaryota > Metazoa > Arthropoda > Insecta > Coleoptera > Staphylinidae > Liometoxenus > Liometoxenus newtonarum. Next base: position 1,433 of record JARJEB010015778.1, on the reverse strand, counting down.
CGCGTGTTCAGCCAGGGGAGGGCCGGCTGGCTCCGACTCCCGCGCACGATGCTTTGCACCGCATCGGACGCGCGAAGACCGCCTTTCTGATCCAACCCAATACACCCACAAGAGACCGACAGCAGACCGCGTGGACGCGAAACCGCGGGACCGCGCGTTCACCGTCGAGTCGATCACCACCAGCTAATTATGCGAAATCTATCAACACCTGCCTGCCTGCCCCGTAAAAGCAGCGCACTCCTTCACTCATTTGCGTGTCACCATTCCATATCCTACCCTACTTAGGTATATGCATCTTTTCTTTCTTCGTCCATGCATGCACGCGCGAATTTAAAAACTAACACGATTCGCAAAATACCTATATAGGTACCAATAACGGAGCCGCCATTTTGACAAAACAAAAATCGCTATACTTATTTATTTTCTTAGGACTAATGGCTTCCACCATCATTAAAAATGGAACATTTAATCTTTAAACGTAAAAATAAAGTAATAAGTAATTCACCGAATCAATTTCCGGAACTGTTTTAGGTAAACAAAAAGCGATTGAATGCTTTTGAGAGTTTAAAATTAATTTAGTCACAAAACTTTGTTTATTATTTTATTGTAATGTAATTAGGTACAACTTGCAACTACGATAATTATAAAGTCTAAACACGATATGTTCTTTTTCATGTTTTTAAGAAACGCGCGCTTTTGATGTCCCGCCGCGACTTAATTAACGTTTTAGTTTTAACTATAAACTATAAACGAAGAAAATAAAGACTGAATGATGTTTACCAAATTTAGAGCAACACACAACTAATTTGTGTGCAATTGCATATGGCGGTGCCTATATTCCTAATTAAATTTATATCTAAATTAACCCTTTAAAGCAGGGGTGGCCAACCCGCGAGAAAAAATTAACTTTGATTTGAAAATAATATTCTTGCGAATATATTGCCTGTTTTATTCATGAGTCAACAGTTATGAGTTCGCAGAATAATTAAATTATATTCAATTTTTCACTCCAAAAAAATGTTAATAGTGTATCTAAATCTAATATATAATTTTATGTGGCCCGCGGAGTTATTATGTATTTCCAAAGTGGCCCGCAATATCATTTGGGTTGGCCACCCCTGTTATATGCAATCAAAAGATATTGTTGTACTTTGTGCATTAAGAATATTCGGTAATGTTCGTATATTGTAATCACATGGCTAGAAGATTTTGTCTCCATGAAAAATTAATTGTATCAATTCAGTGCGCAATACTTATTGACACCTTTCGAAAGTTTCTAAATTAATGAATTATGTCTATTGCCCCTATTCCTTCTTCCATAATATTAATAAAAGTATTAATAACATTTTTATATTTAAATTTAAAACCATTGAAATGAATCAATGAATGAGTGTGTACAAATGGTCAATAGGTGAGTAGATATGTATGGTTGG
>JARJEB010015777.1:0-15879 GCA_030264535.1 Liometoxenus newtonarum | reverse complement strand
TGGAACTTCAAGGACCTCGTGAGGCCAAACGAAGACTTCCTCGGCATTTTGGTATTAAGATTTTCGTTTTCTTTTGGCACGAACTACAATATTACCTGGCGTGATTCCGCCAATTAGGAAACACCCTGTATATGTATTTAATTTATATTGAAATAATTTTCAAGTGCGGTTTACCGAACATGTAAATAATCTTATAACCGCAATTCTATATAACTTACCAGGGTGTACTGTACTGTGCACGTGCAGTTGATTGCTTAAAAAATGTCCTGAGATAGAGTAATCGGCAGGTGTTGGGTTGACGACCTGCGTGCACCATCAGAGGACATAAAATGATAATTATGGTAAAAAAAAAAATTCAAAATTTAATTTAATTTTATCGGAATTTGACTTAGTTTTCTTAAAAAATGCAATTGCATCAACTCCAAAAGACTGCAGTTTAATTACACATTTAACATTTCACACAAGGAAGTTGAAACTTCCTTCTGCTTAACATTTAAGATTGCCAGACAGTAAATATTAGTACTTATTGTTATTATCATTAGGTCGGTATATAAAATCACAAGCATTGCATATTAATTAATTTACAGCCACAGAAAAGCGACTTTGACTTTGATTATGCCGAAACCAAGAAAAATCCCGCATCGCACGCAAAGCCCTTCATATCTTCGTAAAGAAAAAGTAAAAACTTAGTAAATATTTATAAGTAAGTGACTGTGAGTAGTCTCAACATAGTACAAAAAATAAAAAATAAAAATAAAAGAAGTTTGTAGTTTGTAAGTGACTGTACGACTGACTATACTATACTCTCAAACATAGTCACCCTAAAGGGGTCACATTGAAAATCTGAAATAAGGGAGGGGGCCAGACGGCCTACGCGCGACGCGTCCTTGGCTCTGTCTGCAAGCAGTCTACACCGACTAAACGAGCGAGAGTCGCCCTACGGCACACGATACGATACGATACGACTTGCTTTCATATTAGAGAGCAAAGAGCAAGCTACAGAGTACAGACAGACGGTTTGCTGCCAGCCAAGCCAAACATGTAGATGTTGTAGATATATTTATTGTAAGTTGACCGTATGTATGTGTAAAGTACATTACGGTCCGATGCTTGTTGTGTTGTATATACAGGTGTCTGTCCATGTCCAGACCAGTAACACGGCCACGCGCTCTGATAATTTGGAAACAACGGTTTTAAAACAGACAACTCCTCTCAGCTCTTAGGTCTCGCTTTCTCTCGCTTTTATTATTAAGTAAGTACTTAAAAAGCAAGCCGGACACATGGATAGTGAGATCAGACAGGAAAAGTAAAGCAAGCAGCAGACAGACAGACAGTGCAGTCACAACAGGATGACGTAAACGCAAACCTTTGAAATTTTTTGAATTGAGGGAATTCACAACTTTTACAGATATTTTATCTCTATAACTATATAACTAACCATTTAATGTGTTTATTCACGCAAATCGGAATAACGAGAATCAGCATAATCATAGCGCAATGATAATGCAGTTATTAAATCGTTGTAACGGGTATAACGGTCTGACGGTCTGACGGCAAGTTTTGAAAAATTACAATTGTTATTTATAGGTGCGCCCGCTACTTATGTAATATAGTTAAACATAGGAAATTAGAATTCGTCCTCGTTGACTGGACTGGAACTGTTTGCGCATTACCCGCCGCACTGTTCAATGTCAAATTACTAATGCGTCCTGATCCCTCATGAAAACGACTCAACCAACAACACGTTAATAAATAATTACACAATCGTTTTCGTACTTTGAATCAGCAATAATAAAATTACAGAAAAGTGTATACCTATTCGACTCGCGGTACTCCACCTACTCACGGAATTCTTGTTATGGTTAATGGGAATCGTTATCGAGGGCGTCTCAAATTTATAACAAAAAAAATATATAATACGAAAAACATCAATTGGGAAATGTGGGTATGTATTCAAAATGAAAACAATTTAGGAAAACTTAATCCCAGAATGGCAATCTTAGCAAAGAATATGATTGCCATTGTGCCATTGTGGGATTAAGCTTTTCTAAATAGTTTTCATTTTGAAAAAAATGTATAAGTACCAGACATTTAAAGGAAATAATATCGCGATTACCGGCAAGGCTACCAGACTTGGCGCTTTTGCACCTAGTTTTCAATGTTTTTAAAACTATCAAGTGAGCCAAAAACATACATTTCTTTTAACAAACTTACAATAAATAATAATACATTATTTTATTCCAGTTTTCACTACAGATTAAAATATATATATATATATATATAGATATATAGATATATACATATCTATACCAATTTGTAATTTGCGCAATGGTAAGACCTTATTTGTGTGTGGGTAAAGTACAGTTAAGATAGTATTGTGCTAAGCGTGTGTTTATACACCTCCGATATAGAAAAAAACATATGAATTAATAAGCGAAAAAATAGTATAAATTCCCATCGGTGTTTGTAAATTGGAATTAGTTTAAGGCGCGTCGTCGTTAAATAAAGATTACTTGAAACCTGTAAAAAAAAATAGTTATAATAACTTAAAAAATTATGAACTTATCATTGTTGATGGTGCTGTTTGTTTGCTCTGCGAGTGTTGCGTTCGACGAGAGGAGGAAATCGTTGGAAAGCGATGTCTTAGGAAATGTCTCAATTGCAAAAAAAATGCAGCAAACTTCGTGGAAATGGGAAAAGACTCCACATTCATGCTCAAGTCGTATTTATTGTTATGGCAATTTGCTGCACACGATGCAAATGTCTGGAATGTTCAACGACTCCAAATCTTTCGTTGACATGGCGATGAAGCACGATCAAGACGAGATTTTGGTTGATTTTGATAAATTCATGATGGCAAACAACCAAACTCCAACAATAGATAAGGTTGGTAATTTTTTTTAAAATTAATATGCTTCATATCCATATCGCGCAGCCGCAACAGCAGTCGCACATCCGAACCTCCCAAAGTAGGAAAACCCAATGAAAGACCGTATAGGTTGCAACTAGTTTCGCACAATTACTAAAAACTAAATTAATTAATTTTTTTAATTGTTAGACTCATCTTTTTTTTGTGTTATACAAATCATTTCTTTAGTTGTAGTATTTCCCTGATCTGATGATGCCTCTTAATTGTGCGAAACTAGTTGCAACTACATTTTTCCACATCAACTTGGTTTTCTTATCAAAGTATAGTAAAATCGTAAAAATTGTGTGTTTTATGTTTTAGTTGAAAACATTTATGAATGATAACTTTGAAGTGGCTAAAGAACTTGAGGACTGGTTACCACCCGACTTTCAGGATGAACCACCAATACTAATGAACATTTCCCAGGAAGATATTCGCACGTTTGCAAAAAATGTAGCCAGTATCTGGAAGGGTTTGGGCCGAAAAATTAGCAGTGACACATTGAAAAACATCCGTCGGCATTCGTTGATTCCATTATATGAAGGCTTCATTGTGCCTGGTGGTCGTTTTCGTGAAACGTACTACTGGGATACCTATTGGATAATAAAAGGATTGCTCATTTGCAATATGCATGAAACCGTACGTGGTATGTTGAACAATTTCGTCACATTAATCAAAGTCTACGGTTTCATTCCAAACGGCGCGCGTCTTTACTACACTCAGAGGTCGCAACCTCCTTTGTTTGCTCTAATGGTGTATGAGTACTTCAACGTAACGAAAGATATAAAGTGGTTACGAAAGAATATCCAATATGTGGCAAAGGAGGTGGAATTTTGGTTGACGAAACGCAAAGTGTTCGTTGAAATTGAGAAGAGGGGGTATTTTCTGGCACAATACTATCCGGTATCGTTAGGGCCACGTCCAGAATCCTATAAGGAGGATTATAATACGGCATCACTCCTACCATCACAAAAGGACAAGGATGAACTTTACGCTAATCTCAAGGGCGGTGCCGAAAGCGGATGGGACTTTTCATCTCGATGGTTCTTCGATGAGAAAGGTGGAAACAACGTGAATCTAAGTCGGATCGATATGAAGCGTATCATCCCTGCGGATCTCAACAGCTTCCTATACAAAGCCTGTCAGTGTTTATCATTGATGTATGGGAAATTGTCGATGCCAGTCGATGCTGCCAAATGGTCGCTCCAATCAGAGATGTTGCGCAACGGAATTAGGGCAGTTCTCTTCAACGAGGAGGATCAAATGTGGTACGATTTTGATACGCAATTGAAAAGACATCGTCGTCACTTCAGTGTTTCTAATTTGGCACCACTCTGGGTAAATGCTCAAGATTTCAGCTTTAATTCTACCAAACTCATAAAGAAGTTGATTGATTCGGGTGTCTTCGATTATAAGGGTGGCACACCGGCGACCCTTAAACAAAGTGGGGAACAATGGGATTTTCCAAATGCTTGGCCACCACTTCAAGCTATCATTGTTCAGGGTCTTGCCAACATTGGAACGAAGGAGGCAGAGGTTCTTGCTGAAACATTAGCTAAAAACTGGATCAGGGCTAATATGATCGGGTATGCACAAACTGAAACCATGTTTGAAAAGTATGATGCAGTCGAGCCTGGAAAGTATGGCGGAGGTGGTGAGTACGAAGTGCAATCTGGATTTGGATGGACAAATGGTGTTGTTCTAGAATTTATTAAAAAATATTTTACTTAGTAACAAATTTGTAAACTTGGTTAACTAAATTAATTAAATTGTCGAAACTAAGAACATTTGATTTCGCCTCGAAATTTCGAATGATAAGTCGGGAAAAGTCGAGAAGCCTGGTTTTCTGGTGCTGTACCAAGTGCGAATATTCGTCATGTACGAATATTGCCTACCTACGCATCGGATCAGAGACTTGGAGTCGCTTAGCAGCTTTAGTAGCTCTAATAAGTTTCAAATATACCATCAATTTATGAAAGGTCCTGGACTTGGGCCAGCAAATCGGCAAGGCAATTGTTGCTCGCCGGCGATATGATGACGACGACGTCGCTTCTATAGTGGCCCCGCAAACGACCGAAATTCGACGTGCGGCGCACGATAGTTGCAGATTGGGCGTCGCGACGTCCGCATCGAATACATTGTTTCAAACATTTATTTTTAATTCGCTTTTAATTTGTTCCTTCTATACTCTTATAGTAGTTCTTATAGTTTTGAATTGTTGTAAATTTTCTGTGTTATAACTAACCATCAGTTGTACCCAAATAATGGCGGAAGCACCTTGGAGGTAAGTTTCCACAACTTTTTTTTCCCCATTTTTCCATCCGACACTCACCTTAGAGAGGAATTAGGAAAATTGGGTTACTATTTCGGTTGGATTTGGGAATTGCATATGATTTTGGTAAAAATATAATATCACTATTTGCGTATGAGTGAGAGAGTAAGTAAATGTGCGTGAGCGTGTGATTCCTAATATAACGCGACGTCGTCGTCGTTCACTGGAAAATCGTGCCAAATATACGAAGTCGCTAAATTTAGATCACTTCGAGCGAGTCCAATTTCTATGATTTTTGGTTTTGAGTTTATCGGTTTGTTTTAATGGAAATTAACTTTGTACAAATGTGGAACAACTATAGGCCACTCAACTAACAATCAACAAATGCAAATTGGAGACTTGACAATTATTTACTAAAGACGAGATCAAGCAAACCAAAATTATTTTGAAGACTCTTTCTCTATGTGTCTATGGAAACAAAACACTTAACTTAAATATGTTGGCGACTTGTACCGGAAATGTTCATGATAAGAATAGAAGATATAATTGATACGACGATTTTACATTGTATAACGACAGCTGTCAACTGACAGCTGTCAACTAACAACTTTAACACATATTTTTACCAACAACTACAGAAAAATAATCATCCAAGATGAAATAAATATCTAATTATTGTTACAATGTTTGATTGAAATTGTATGTATAACTATACAAAATAGGTGTGTAAACTCAGCTTTACATAAATTTTGTTACACCTTTCGGAATTTCGTTTTTTTTTTCTCTCTTCTCATTCCGATTCCAATACACAAGCTCTGATTGTGTAAGAACTAAGAGTATTTTAACCATGCCCAAAAAATTCCAACAGCAAACGATTTTGAAATATTAATAAGTATATGCATAAGAATTTCGATTACGTCATCAAATTACTTGGAATTTCCTTCCGCTTTCTCAGAAGTCTCAATCAACATGTGTGCATGAGTCATATTTATTTCTATATATGTACATACATATACAAAGCATTGATAAACATATTGGCATTGATATGAACTTATTGATTTTGATTAGACAAATAAACGAAACTTTGAATTTATTAACTCTATTAAGAATGGGGCAGTTTTTTTGCACTCACTCAGTGCAGATCTAGAGTGTTCGACCTTCGAATTTCATGTTGCCCTACCGGCCTACCCTACGGGAGTGTCGAATGTTTGACTTATCCAATGCACTCGCAAACTGCACTGAGTGCAAAAATTTCTGCCCCGTATTGAGTTCAATATAGGTTAATGTTAGCTGTACCAGTGCAGAAATTTCCCTTATTTTACTTCCACTCGTCGAGTTTAGTTCTACCCGAGTGTATATTATAGCATTTTCGGACTATTGCACTCAGTGTGCACTCGCATGCCCTGAAAATTTTGAGCGTGTTCGGATTATACTTTGAGTGCACTGTGCACACTTTTACAGTGTCGAATATTCCGACTAACAACAGAATTGCACTCAGTGCAGTTTTTTGCACTCACTATGAGGGTCAGTGCAGTCCACTGCAATGATCATTTTCGGACTGCATATTATAGCATTTTCGGACTATTGCACTCAGTGTGCACTCGCATTCAGTGCAGTTTTTTTTGCACTCACTATGAGGGTCAGTGCAGTCCAGTGCAATGATCATTTTCTGACTATTTTCAAAAAAAATTTGCATTGATCGTGTTTTATGGCATATTGCACACTGAGTGCAGTAGTCCGAAAACGCTATTACTCGAAAAACGGCAAAAGTAACGTGTGCGTGGTGACCAAACCAGTTTATTTATTATTATAACTTACACTAATGCATGTATGAGTCACTTGAATATGAATGCACATCAGATTTCATTGTTGCCGCCGAGCCGTGAGTGCATTTTGTGTATCTACTTATTAAAATGTATGCTTCTTTCGCGATTAATGCACCGCATGCGCCACTATAAGAATTAAGATAAAGTCGCATAAGTCACACAATCGGCCCCGAGTGGAGCCGAAGTGAGCAACTAAAAAGCGTGGCGCCGAAGCCGGTTGAACTTAAATGTAAGTCGAACCTTGAATGAAAACGAACGATACGACGTTTCTCAAAGAAAATAAAAGTTGCAAAATGCGCGATATTGTGACAAAAGTAAAAGACCAACCAGAAGCAAATCAGCAATGTCAACCAACGAATCCGAGATTGAATCAGAGTTTTGTTAATAACAATAAAGAAAAAACGCAATATACTTCATACACCAAATATTTGGATGGATACAACACTCTCAAATACAAGCCGGTAAAAATTGATACGCTTCCGGTTCAGCAAAACGCTGAAAGCGTCGAAGTCGATGGAGGAAGTTGCGAACAGGAACATGAACAAAGGAAGCAAACGCACACGCACAAAGCTGAAATTCTAATTCAAGTTACACCGCAGAGGGAGTGCAATAAAACAATTAACAAAATGGAATCAATTGTAATCGTGCCAAAAAATAATCATCATCATCAGGAATTTACGAATGTAGACAATAACATTATTCATGTAGTGCCGCCACCTCCGCCACCACCTGCAATGTCATTAGACGTGATGCTGCAACATAAACATAAACATCCACCATTGCCACCAAAACCAGTGGAGTTGAAAACGTGCCTACTTGATGAATTAAAGGCCAAACATCCACCAAAGGAATACAAGCACAAGGTACTCGATGTTAGAAGGACGAACGATGCAATTCCAATAAATATTGAGCAAGTGAACGTGCACAGTCTCAAAGTTGCAGAGCAACAACGCAAATTCATTGCAAACGAACGAAATTTGTTGCTGCATTCAATAACTGCACCGAATATTATAAAAAAGCACTATCCGAATAAAATGCTTTCCAATCCGGACGCACACACCGAGACCATTATTCCAGTACGAGCAGATGGGACGATCGATAAAAACGATCCTAGGGTGAAAAAGATGGTTTATTCGACTCTGCGAAACTATGTCGGAGCTTATAATAGTCAGGCGAATAGTTTAGCAGCTCAGCATAAGAATGTCGTGCAAGACAAAGGCGTTTCGGAGCAGATTAGAAACATTTCGTAAGTTTGCCTCTTTTTTACTTTTTAATTTAGTAGATATACTCGGTGTCTCATTTAGTGAGTTGCCACGGCCACTGCTGTGTAGTCAAAATCGATATTAATAATCATAAATGTAAAATTTGATGACTAACTGAACGAAACTATAAGTACAAGTTGTAATTCGATGAGGTAATTTCATTTGTAATTCGTCGTACGCCGTATGTCGTACGTCATTCCAGACGATATGTTTATATCTAGTATTTTTCCACTGAAACGAAACTTATTGTGTTAGTCATCAGTGTAAAATAGCCTTGGGCTTGAAGGCAACCGAAACGAAAATCGAAACCAACACTTAATATTTCATATTGCCTTTTAACTTTAACTTTAATGAAATGATGATTTAAGAGAGAGAGAGAGAGAGAGAGATCTTTTCTATAATGAGTCTAAAGGCTGGTTCACACGTACGACTTATTTGTAGACCGGCCCTTATAAGCCAGTACGAATCTCTTTTTGACATCTAAATTACTGTGTCTGATATAGTTTATGTTTTTAGTTTGTCTGGAAATTTGTCGCATTTGAATGGACGCATCAATCCGAAGCAAGACGACTAAGACCAAAACCGCACGAGGCAGTTTTACTTTATATTATTTTATTCGCATTTACTATTTTCTTTATTTGCAATTGTAAAACCAACTAAAGCGTCAGAAATTAAAAAAAAAAATTATATCAAATATTAATCAAAAATAAAAAGCTTTGAAGTAAGGTTATGTTCTACATATTTAAAGTTGTTGTTTACCCATTCGGAACCACTCGGTTACAATCGTCAGGTTTAGTTATTCTCTCGTAGCGCGGCCAGCAAATTTCATCTGTCACTTCATAAGACAAGTTTAAGAAATGATATTTGAAGTCTTATGTCACACGAAACAGCCATTTACATCAATCCTCATATCTTTTTTCGAAAGATAACGTCTTAAGACTTGATCAATCAAGTCTTATTAGGAATTATTTGATAAATTGTCGATAACATATATTCATATCACAAATTAAAATACCCTTATCACAATATAACAAGCTTATGCGTTGAGTGTAGTTCGTAGATAAAATCGCGATATATTTTATTTATCCAACTTCAGTTCAGTTGCATAATTCATTTCTTTCCGCGAACATAGCACGACACAAATTGGGACAAAATGCAGCGTACAAATCCTGCGAGTCGTTCCTTCAGTTCGAAAGGTCGCTTCACAGACTTCAAAGACTATCTGGAAGCAATTAAGAATGACGATGATGACGACGTGAAGAAAACCGAAAACTCCGAACAGACCGAATTTCGTAAATACGTGGAGAAAACGATTGCAAGTGGTTCGGTAAAAGATCGGATCAAAGCGTTTTCGAACAGTTTAGCAGCTTCAAGTACAACAGTGAATCGAACGGCTTTGCAAAATGTAAGTACGAGCATTTCGGACAGAAGGAAAATGTTCGAAGTGGAGAAAACGAGCGGCGAACCTATAAAGTCGTCGAAAGTGACAACTAAGGTGCGGCAACCAGATGTTCAAGTTGCAGTTGTCGGTGATACAGAACTGGAAGTAGTTGAGCAAGCCAACTTGAAACAGGCAATGGTTTTGGATTTAAAATCGGAAGATGGTGAAGTTAATATTCAACATTCCGAGGACGTTGGACACGTTTCGTTCTCCGAGAATGAAAAGGAAAGAAAGAGTAGTCTTGGACGATACGTTTTGACTCCTCCTCCGAGCGAAGCGGAGAAGGCAATAATCAAGGAGGAATTGAACAGGGAATTTTCTGCTGTTGATGTAGATGTTGAAGTTGATAAGTCCAATGTTGATGATACAGCTATAGCTACAAGGACTCATGAGCATGGCGTAGCTTTAGAACGAATCAACACCATTGATATTAACAATGAGCTTATAAAGTTCGAAAATGCAGACGATAAGGATAAAGATGAAGAGGTTGCGCAAACTTTGCAAGAATTTGATGAGAAAGTTAATATGTTGTCTAAGTAAATATGAAATGTGACGGCGGACGAGTACTCTACAGTTGTATTCGCAATTCATCGGAACACCAACGAACACCAACGAACACTACCGATTGATGTTGTGCTTTAATAAATGATATCTTTTCGATGAAACATAGAGTATTTTGTCTCAAGTGAAAAATATATTCATATATTTTGTTATTAAATTCATTGTCTTTCAAATCAAAATTACAATCACAAAACTAAATATATACCTAAAATTGTTTCTACCTATATTCATCACTTTCATTGTGTTATCAGTTAATTGACATGTTATCGTCTAATCTGCGGTTTATTCGTATATTTAGTTAAAGTAAATAAGTTGATAACATATTTTTAAGCCACTATCGAAAACTTAAAAATGATACAGTACAACACTAGGCATGAGAAATAATTTATTTCATGCATGACAAAAAGTATATAATTTAATTTGACACTCCGAACGTAAATGATTCAAACATTTATATATTTTATAAAAATCTAGCACTTCATTGTCGTTAAATTAAGTTTTGACATTTGAGTTCTATACGATATGCGCTACTGCACATGCGTGCTACATATACTTAAACCACGCCCTACGCCTTTTTGTAGAAAGTAAGTCTAAGTGATTAGGTATTTTAGCTATACTTATTTGGTAAAGTCCAACATTTGGACTACACTTAATCAAAATGAACTTGTTTTTGCTTATAAAAACATTACTCATCCAAATACTCCATACGATTCATACAAGTACGCGTTATAAACAAAATCTAATTTTGGCATTTGGCGCAATATGCGTGGTCGGCTGACGAAAATACAATGAGACGAGCAAATAAGTATATTTTGCATATTTGCATTTGTGTATGCGTGAAACGTTAAAAAGTACTAGTATGCTCGGCAAAAATAGTTCCAAGTACAAAAATCGATGCAATCTTAAAGTATTTGTTAAGGCGACCATACACGGTCGTTGTGTCTCAAGCATGTTCGTTTTACATGGCTTAAGACATCATAACGACCGTGTATGGCGGCCATAGAGGCGCCATGTACGACGAACATAAATTCAAGCGAATCTTGAGGAAGCCATACATGGTCGTTGATGTCTCAAGTATGTTCGTCGTACATGGCGTCCCTATGGCCGCCATACACGGTCGTTGATGTCTCAAGACATGTTCGTTGTATATGGCTTAAGTAAGACATCAACGAGCGTGTATGGCGGCCATAAAGGCGCCATGTACGACGAACATACATTCAAACGAAACTTGAGGAGGGAGGAGACCATACACGGTCGTTGATAATTCAAGCCATGTTCGTGGTACATGTATTGTGACATCAACGACTGTCTATGGCGGTCATAGGGGCGTGCGCCATGTACGACGAACATAAATTCAAGCGAATCTTGGTTGTTAAGTACGTCGTACTTCGTGAAAGCATGTTCGTACGTACATGAACGTACGTACATGCCTTGAGACATGTATGCCCGTGTATGGCGGCCTTTATGTTAAAAGAAAGAGCGAAAGACAGATGATAACCTCAACTATCGGCTACTTCATTGGAAATGCATTATTTTAACTTTAACGTATAACCGGTTTCGTTTTCACTTATAATTTCGTGATTTTTTTTTGTAAAATGTGCTAAAATCTTATAATCTACTAACTAGTAAGTGTTGTGTTACACTATCAAGTCAAAATCAAGTCGAAAATAAAATCATAATTGATGGTTTGGCATCAAGTTGGCAAACCATTCGCTGTTCAATAACGTACCGCAAATTCGCACATCTTTTACGGGTTAAAGAACTGTAATAAAATTCACTAAAATAAAAATCGCTTGCTGCTTTTTTTCAAGTTTGTTCATGTGCCGATCTTTTAATAACTTACAAATTTTGTAGAGGAAAAATCTCGAAATGTTTATAAAAGTGACGCAAAAAAAGATGCTTCCTTGTCGGGTCGGCTGATTCTGTGTTTTTCGTAGAGTTTATTTATAACTTAAATGTTTGCGTTTCGCGAGTATTTTTTTCTTTTGCATCTACTTGTAGAAATAAAATAAATTCAAAATTCTAATCTGGACGCTTTTTTGTAGAAAGTAATAAGTAAAAACTAAAAATGAAAGAAAGTAGTTCAAAAATAATGGATTTTTTGAACTAGAAACATCTTAACTACCACAAAATAAAAGTTATAAGTGACGAAAAAAGTTTCTGGTTTCTTTTGGCAATTGATTCAAGTTCATATTAAAAATACGATTTTTGCATAACCTATCCTATCGAAAAAAGAAAATCTTGTAATTTATTTGTTAAATTTTTTTGTAAATATCAATTTCGTGGCCGCCATTTAAAATAATGTAGCTCACGTTTGAGGTTATGGCCTATGACAAATGTCATTGGTAACTCCAGAAGTTAAATCCGGTGTATATCAGTATATCTGTATATTTATTAGATTACTTACTAGAAAAACAAAAATGAAATTATATGAGTCGAGAATACATACCTATATGTGACATTCGTGTGTCCATATATGGCAGGACTAAATAAGGAGCGTACGATTTACTTGTAGGAATGCTTCGAACGTTTTATTTTTTCTCTTGGATATAGTTGGAGTCGATCTCTGACCATAATCAACGCAAAAGGTCTGAATTGAAGCAAAAGCAAAATCATAACGTCAGTTAATCTCAATCATCAAGGTTCGATAAATATATTGCATATGTTGAGATGTTACACATGTTTAACTTTGTATTAAGTGCTTCAGTTTTATAATATAAGTAAGTGTAGTTGCTGTGTGGTCATCGACGAGTTAAGTTCAATTTTGTTTTTGCTATAAAAATTTATTAAAAAGGTATGTATTTGTTGAAGTTTTTCTAATTGGGCAAACAATAAGAGTAATATATTTATAAACGCACTGTATATATTTCTTATAAATATACTTACTTATATAATTAGTTTAATTGAAATAACAGTGGATTAATTTTCCATGTCCATGCCATCACTACTTCTACTTCTACTTCTACTTATTATTTGCTTTCCTCACCTCAACCATCAAGTGGAATTTCTTTGCACCATCCCGTGCACGGTGCATAAATATAAATCAGACACGAAATAACAGTCAAAGAGAATGCAGCAACCTTGCGGTGCAGGCGACTTCTTGAAAAAAAATGTTTTTTTTAGCAGTGTAAAAAGTGTTCCAAAGTTTCCATAAGAAAAAAGAAGAAACAAGCAAGATAAACAACAACAAGATTTTTTTTCTATAACATTATCAAATCATGCATGCAATATTTCAATAATGTCAATCATAAAATTGTTTCAAATTTTTTTTATTAATAGAAAATTATTAACGAATCATAAGTAATTATAAACTGAATATGCTTCGGTCTGAAAAAGTTTACTGACTTTTAGAATAGGTAAGTCATGAACTTATCATTTACCATAACCTCAAATACTAGCAATTATTTGGGGTTATGTACGAGAACTTGCCCAAAATCCGCTGTTATTTCAATATTTTCTATTAAGAAACGCCCACAAGTTCATTATATTTCAAAAAAAGGTGAACAATGGACTCGTACAACTTTTTACATACCAACATATAGGAAATATTTAGGTGTATATTTTTTTTTTATAAATTTTATATTTTGTTTAGAATTCTTTTTCAAAAATTAAATTTTCTTTCTCTCCTTAAAATGTAAAATTAACTTATTAAATTTATTTTACATTTAGTCGAGTCATCAACTTTCTAAGTGGAACATTGTGACCCTAATGATGATATTTTGTGTCACAAAAATCAGTATTCAAGTGAGGAGAACCTTGGCAAAAATATAGCCCAGATTGAAAAGTAATTTGTAATTTGTCTTGTCGCCTTGGTACAAAATAACTTTACTTATAACATTACTTACAATATTATTGAACGCTTACTTCCGCACCGGCATATATAAAATAAACCATTTGACAAGACAAAACGAACGATTGATAAAAGTTTTCACAATTACAAATTGGCGCCCAACGAATCTTTTCAATTTCAACTCCATTTCCATATATTTCTTTTTTAACATCTTGGAATAAAAAGTTGTATATGCAGTTCTCGTTAAAGATACTGCAGAGAGATCTGGGGTGGTGTCTTTTGTGGAAGTTCAACATTTCCCGCAAGTAAAATGTAACTTTTAAAACGTAAATTACATACGTCTTGCTGTTGTGTGAGAATTCGTATTTCGTCATCCTTTGCGAAATAATGATGATATTTTGTGTCACAAAAATCAGGATTAAAGTGAGGAAAACCTTGGCAAAAAGATAGCTCAGATTGAAAAGTAATTTGTAATTTGTCTTCTTGTCGCCTTGGTACAAAATAAAACTTCAAATATAACATCAACAACAATTTATTTAAAAAAAAATAGTACAGAACCTTCGCATGCAACATCATTTTTTTGTGTTTTTCAAGTTTGCTTGTAACATTAACAAAATAGTTGTAATAAAATGTAAAAAAAAAGAATATACACTAAACACCCACAAGTATGACGGACAGTCAATTAGCTATTTTTTTTTTGGTCTAGATGCACACATACACACACAAGTGATAACAATATTTGGAATGTCTTGGAATGTCCTTAATGTTTGGAATGATGATGGGAGTGCTTGTGTCCGTGCTTGTGCTCCTCCTTATGTCCGTGTTTATGACCATGTTTGTGTCCATGATGATGATCATGCTTATGGGAATGATGCTGATCATGTTTGTGATCCTCATGATGATCATGCTTATGTCCATGATGATGATCGTGTTTGTGTCCATGATCTTCATGATGTTTGTGCTCGTTATGATGTTTGTGCCCATGATGATGATCATGTTTGTGTTCCTGCTGATGTTTGTGATGATGTCCATGTTTGTGGGCTTCATGATGCGAATGTTTGTGCTCTTGATGATGCTCATGCCCGTGTTTGTGTCCATGATGATGACCGTGCTTGTGCTCTTGTTTGTGCTCATGACCGTGTTTATGATCTTCATGATGATCGTGCTTGTGTTCCTGCTTGTGCTCGTGACCGTGCTTATGGTGCGCTTCGTGCGCGTGCTTGTGCTCCTGTTTGTGTTGATGTACGTGCTCCTGCTTGTGTTCGTGCTTGTGCATATGTTTGTGCTGATGATAGTGGATCTCCTTGTGCTTGCCATGATGTTTGGGCATTTCGTGGGACTTGAAACCGCCGACATCGAATTTGGGCACCTCTTTGTGGAAGCTCTTCGTTTCGATCGTCTCGATCTGATGCGGTCCATCAAATGCAATGTTCGATGAGGTCTTGTAATGCGTGTAACCCTCTTCATTCTTCAAAAATTGCTCTTCGTCATCGATCTCGTCGGCGTCGTTTTGATATTCGGATGTCTTGTAACTTGGAGTGTGTTCGGCTTCGTATTCGGCCAATCGTTCGTAGTGACTGTAATCATTGATTGTCGGACTACCAATGCCATCTTGCACGGTGAAACGATGCAACTGTGGCGATGTGTAATCGTAGACGAGAGGCGAATAGGCGCTATGTGCTGCACTATCTTCAACTACAATGTCCGAACGGGAGGATGATGATGTTGGAATTGCTGCTTGCTTCTTGTAGATCTTTGACTGAACAGTCTCCTGATCCGGTACCACTATCTTGAAGCCTTCGACAGCCAAAACCAGTGC
>JARJEB010015767.1:0-45223 GCA_030264535.1 Liometoxenus newtonarum | reverse complement strand
TTTATTAATACGCTCGGGCTTTACTACACTCGGCTACGCTTCGCTCCGCCTCGTGACGTAAACTTGCCCTCGCGTATAATAGCCTGCATTATGGGCTCATTGAATAATATACTATTATTGGAAATTTGGGTATAATTACTGTTGATAAATATTTAATAGCGTTTCCTCCATATTATAATACATTATTAAACTTATTGGTTCATTGGAATATATTTTGGTAACTGTCATTTGTATCCAAATTATTTGGAAATTTTTTGGTAGTTTCGTAGGTCGATAGGGTGATTTCATTAATATTTAATTATTAATTAGTTTAAAACATGATCGGCAGCGTTTAACTTTGATGGGCACATCACTTCATTTCATATTTGTTACAAATTAATAAATAAATATATTACACGTTATAACTACCAAAATATTAGGTATAATTATATATAATTAGGTATAATTTTATGAATTAGTCTCTCGCTTTCTTAGTTAATAAACTTGTTTTTCAAAGACTTCTTTCTATTTTGTTTGGTCAGTAAAATCGAAATTGGTCTTGGAATTTTATTGACCACAATTTCTAAGCCTTTGCAGCTGGTCAGTAAAATCGAAATCGGCTTTAGAATTTTACTGATCCTGATTTCAATGGGATTGGACCTACATTTGAACCTGTATTGCGCGAGAACTTGTATTTTGAAATATGAAACGAAAAGTATTTACCTAAGTCCAATTACAAACACATTTACACTCTTAATAGTTAAATACAAATACAAAAGTACAAAGAAATTAAAAAGTAAAATTCAATTGCAAGAATATTTCGAATTTTGTACTTAAAAGTCATTTTTTGCAATTATCCAGCTCTGCTTGGGGTGAGTGATGAATTTCCACGTATCCTGTGTCTTCAATGGCATGTACTTGATGACGATCTGTATTACTATTTATCCACGTTGTATGTAATTCTATTATTTACATCCATTTATATTTATACTCCCACATCATACAAGTTGAAGGCTTGAATGTGGTTGAGTTACGCTGCGCAGGTATTTATAATTTAATAGTAATGAAATTGTCGATGCGCGCTCTGATGCAGCAAAGGGTAAAGGTATGAGGAGGTTATCGAGGTTGTGACTAATTAAAATCGTGGAATGCGCGCACTTCCAATCATTTCCAACAATCCAAACCCTTTCATTCTCATCATTCTGAGAATCCTTCCAACAGAACAGCGGGTTATTTCATCAACAAGCGTGTTTATTAGCCACGTGAAATTAGATATACATGGATGTACATGATTTTGCATTGCAGCAACTCGTAAGTATCTATTAAGGAAAATTAATTATAATTAACTAAATTATTAGGTACGGAATAAGCAATTCGCTAGCAAAATTTTACGAAATCTGCGATTTTCAAGGAGAAACGTGCGACGCTGTAAAATTCAATAATTTTTAAAATAAAAAGAGTTTCATTCAGATATTTCATTTCTACTTTTCAAAATCAAGTAAACAACTCAATAACTCAACAGTGCGCACACTGCAACCCAATTATAAATTGCAGCCGCAACAAAACGCTATCCTATAATAAATATGTCTAGATTTAAGGACATACGAGGATAAACTAGGACATGTTGTTTGTTCAGCATTCAGGTATTTGCGAATTCGAGCATTCATTATTTCGAGTGCGTTAATTAAAATTAATTCACATATTTCATGAACCAATTCATCAACATCACAAATTTATATGTGTATGTGTATTAGTATCCTGAACAATATTTATCATTTATGCTATTTCTATTTCTATTCCTATTCCTATTTCTATTCCAATTCCTGTTCCTATTAATAAAGGGTGTTTAGAATTTATCGTTTGTATTATCCATTGCCAGTCTTTCCCTTCGTTTGTAAATTTTGTTCGCTTGTCGTGTTTTGTTTGAATGGAAAAATTGTTTACTTAGGATCAGGTCCTTCTATATAATCGAATTTAATTTACTTATTCCCAATGTTACAACACTAATTATGACACAATTAATAGATTACGTAATAAATTTCAATTTATGCTGTGGCAGGTATACATGGAATCGAATTGAAATATATATTAGTTATTATCATTTTCGTTTATTAATTATTGATGAATCCGCATGTCGTCGAATGATAAAATTATTGTTAAATAATTAATGAAATTCCGTTTGTATTTTACACATAAATGTGTGTACTGGCCTCTGGTTAGATACTAAGATAATTCGTGAAACTCGAATCGTCTCGCTCCGTAGCTGAATGGGCAAGAGCAAGACGGGAAAAGCTGTGGATACATGATTCGGTGCTACATGTTAAATTATTGACTAATTTGATATGAGAAATGAACTAGGAAAGCATTCTCATGATTCCTGACAGAAATTTTTGTAGAAAATAAATATCCGTACTTATTCTTGTTGGAATCATGAAATACAAAGACTTTGGTTTCAACAACTTCTGCATTCATCCTTATTGTTTATAATTGTTGATAATCACAAATGCGTTAATCCTGAAATTGTAGAAGAATTACGAAATATCTGCATAAAGAAAAGAACGAAAATGATTTGAATAAGGATAGAAATATCTGCAGCAGCAATATAATATTCGAAATGCACAAGAATGCGAAAAGTATAATTCCTAGATATAAAATGAAACTGAAAATGGCTATGCTGAATAAAGTGAAATGGGAAAATGTAGATTTTCTAAATAAAGAAAGAAGAAAAGCTTTACGCATGCATAAAGCGTAAAGCAAGTTGAAAGGATAACAACCGTTGCAACAAACATAGAAATTGAAATGGAAAAATATACCAAAGCGAGATAAATAATAATATCAGGGGCATCAACTTAACAAACAAAGAAAATTTTTTTAATTAAAAATTTACTTTGAAATAATAATCACTTGACTTAAACAGAAGTTTCTTTATTATTATTTATTATTTTTATCTTTATTCATTTTTTGGTTTTTCTAATTTAATTAATTTATATGACATGGTTTGGTTTGGTTTAGTTTAGTTTTTTAACCAACCAAACCAAACCAAACCAAACAAAACCAAACCAAACCGAGCCATGTCATATAAATTAATTAAATTAAAAAAACAAGACAGTCGGTAAAGGTAAAAATAATAATTAATAAGAAAAAAAGTAAATTTTAGATATGACATTCTGGTTTTTACTTTTCTAATTTGTCTTTGTTATTTATTGACATTTAGCGGAGTTTATTTAATACTCCTATGGTGTATTGACCATTCAATTGTATCAAATTTTGAATTTTTAATTAAAACACAATAATACACAATAAATTTCATCCAAATTTTATTTACACTACGGCCGAACATGTTTATTTGTAATCTAAACAACGTTTTGTTCTAAAATATCCATAGAGATAGAAGTCTATAGGGAGAACATAAATCCAATTTATTGACGAGGGGCATGCTACCAGGGGACGGAAGGGGAATACACCAAATCGCCATATTTGGTCGCACCTAAAATGCGCGAAATTTAAAATAGGATCCAGTCTCGCTTCACTAGTGTAGTGTACATGTTATGGTTTTAGTTTATTATGGTGCGAACAAATATGAGAGAACAGTGGCATCACATTTGTATCAATACCTTCCCTCTAAGAATATTATAACTCTATGGAAATATCATTCTGAACAATGTATTCATGTGTTTTTCTTTTCAAATTTCTGTTTTCACTGAATTATTTTACCCGTGCGTGTGTTTCCCTTTTTTCTTCGTTTGTTCGCGTGCTTGTTTGGAAAATAATCCTTGTAAAGGATTTCAAACAACCAAAATAACCGAATGAATGAAGGAAAAAATATTTTCGCAAAACAAGTCAAAATTAAATATAAACAATTGACTCCTGAAGTCATGGCATAAACAAAAAGTCGTGTATTTTGTAAATTTGCTCTTAAACTTATTCAAGCCGCGCTTTTTGGTAATAGTAACGAATTCTCGCAACTTCTGCAACGAATTGAGAAGTTTTCCATTGGTTTTGGTTAATTTTACTTTTCCAGTATTCGTGAGTTGCAGTTGGAAGAAAGAGTTTCGTTGGTCCAGTATGGAATGTTGAAGTATTCGTGTTGCAAGTAATAGAGAGGAAATGGAAAACTGGGAAAACTCTCCCAATTCGGAAATTGCGGAAAATGTGGAAAACATAACATTCGCGGAAAATGCGGTAAATGCAATGTTCAGTGCAAGGATTCCGGATGCGGTTTACCAAACACAAACAAGCAACAACAAAGCATTTTTTTACGTTTAAATAAAATATTTAAATTTTATCAGATTTTATTAGTTAGTCATGAAAATTAAATCGTAAAACAAAAACAACGCAATAAATTTTAAAATTATAATACGAGTAATTATTATTTGCCTATTTAAGCATAATTATTGCAGATAATTAATTATTTTGCAGATTATGTTCAAATTTCCCGATTTTCATAAAAGCTGATTAATTACTTTTATCGTCCTCATTCTAGTATTTTATTTCATCCATTTATCCTGAATATATAAAGAAATGTTTTCGATTTAGGTAAATGAGATAAATAAGAACAAATAATAATGCAAATGATATTTTTTCCATTCATAAATATGGGACAATACACTATTTTATTTGCTGCTTTTTATATAGTTTTGCAGGACTTTCATGTGAAACAAATTTATTACATCAAGTGACATATTTGTCCTCTTCAACGTTACAATATAACATATGATGATGTTAAATCGTTATGTCGTTTATGTGAGGAAAATTGGCGCGTCCTTGTCTCGTCTCACATTTCATGTCCGCAGCTATAGAGTAGCAAACACCGAAATATTGTGATTTATTGATGGTACAGGATACTTACGAACAACAAAATTCATTTATTTAAGTATTGCCTGGTAGATAAAAATCTGGTAGACAGATTCTAATAAATAGTTTCATTTTTAACCGATGACAGTAAAATCGAATTAGGACAAAAATAAAGCATTTCATAAAAAATTGACTAAAATGCTTGTAAACTATATATAATAGTGTTAAATATATATTTTTGTCATCCTGTATATTTTAATAACAATATGTGGAACTATGTGGAACACATACACATTCAGCACTTTCTAAGGAAGAAACCCAAAAGTATTTTACTGAACATACACAGTTGTTATTTGTTTCCATCATTCATCGTTTCATTTCTCTTCTCTGTCCTTAGTTTTCCCATTTGTATTCGTTTTCCTTTCGGAATGATGCAGGATCCTTTTCCTTTTCAAAAGTGTGTCATTTGGATCTACTGGACATTTTTAAGTTTATGTCTTTCTTCTGGTTGTGTCGTTCATGTATGAATATAATTCATTTCCTTTTTGCTTTGTGGTTAACATTTCTTGGATTTTAAAAATTTATGTATTGATTATATTTTTATTTTGTTTTATATTTTTGTCATTAAATAAAACTCGAACTTTCACGTCTTAAAAAACATTATTTCAGTGTGTCAACGTGTCACGTTTTATTTTGCGATGTTCATTTCCTTTTTCACGTTTTCTGTTTTCATATCTGTCCCAAGCAAATAATAAAAATTTTCACACAAAACAACCCAGCAAATACTTATTGGAGTATGAAATGTATCACAGAAGTAAATATATGATGTGATATAAGAAAAATACTTCAAGCAAAAATGACTTGAAGGAAAGCAAAATTTGAAAACAAAAACAAACAAAATATATAACAAAACAACTGTTATAAAGTTTAAGTAGAAAAGTAAGTATATTATGGAAGAGGAAAAGTAGAAAACGTCATAAAACTAAAACAATATATAAAAACAAATAAAATGAACCTGTAACTAGATTTTTAGATAAACCAGACTGGATGACAAAACGTGAAACATAAATGTACAAGTTTCCTGAACGAAAAAAAAATTTCACTGGAATATGTTTTTGTTTGTTTTTCAGTTTTTTTAATGTAGCGAAATAAATTATGTTCTTTTTCACATTCATCTATCGCATCTATTCAAATATTTCATGTTTTAATCAGAGTCATTTTACAGAGTTCATCCAGAAAATATACAGGATGATAAATAAATTTTTTTATCAATTATCCTTTTTGTTTTCCTCGTCGTTATCCTGTAAATGTGTATGATTAAGTTTATTATTACATTAGCATAAAGAAATTTAGTTGTAACTTTTCGTGCTTTCAGAACCAGAAGTAATAAGCGAGTTTCACGTTCTGAAGTTCATATTCATAAATTTAAAAAAAGACGTATTCTTTCCACTATTTCTTTTCCTTTACTTTTACCATAGAGATGCGAGTCTATAGAGAGAACAAAAAGTTGATTATTGGCCAAGGGCATGTAGTAAGGGGATGGAAGGAAATTACACCAAATCGCGAGATTGTGTTGCACCTAAAAGGTACGAAATTTGAAATAGACTCAAGTCTCGCGGAACTCGTGCACTTTGGGTAGTCTACATTTTAGGCTTTTAGTTTGTTATGGTGCAAATCAATATTGCGGACCAGTTGCATCACATCTGTATCAATACCTTCCCTCTAGTAATATTATAACTCCAGGACCTTTACCAATCTTCTCTTTACAGATTCTTTTTTCGTATTCGTTTAATTTAACTAATTTATTTTTACTTGTTTCAGGGTAAGTCCACTGTGTTTTTTCTTTTTAATATTGCTAAATACTTGGAATGGTGAGCATTACTAATATTTTTGAAAAATTTATAAATAAACTCGTGAATTGTTAAAACTACGAAATCACTTTTCCAACTTTCACGTACGGAAAGTAGAACGTTGGATAAGACAACAAATAGCTACTAATGATGTGAAAATCAGGAACTTTCATACGAACACCACTATATTGTCATTTAGCATTTCCATTTCCACTGAATACATATCTGATGAATATCCAAGGCCTTTTACTTTAAGTGCTTCTCTATGTATACAGATACAGATATGTTAGGTAGATATATTTGCTTTTAGTCGTCTATTTAACGTTGGAACCGGAATAGCGAACGGGAACAGAACAGTAGTAGTAAATTAGCTGTAAATTGTGTAAATCTGCAACACAGCATGCAACCACATACTGGATTATTCCACAAGAGTCTCCCTATAAAGGCTTAAAAGAACTATTCAAAAAAGGCTTGTCGTTTCTTGTATATGTAGATAGGTAATACTTTTGAAAGACAACAAAACTATTTTATTGGTCGGTTCTTTTTGAGCATTTCAATGATTACCTAATTTGATTCAAATGAAAGATATTGAGAAAATATAGAACACTAAGTATAAATTGTTGGTTACTGTTGGAGACTTGATGGATGCTCTGGCCGTTCAAGCTGTCAGCCGCTTGCCTCTGTTGCCTTCACATTGCCGCTCCCGCAACCTCGGCAACCTCAGCATTTGTGGTATACAACGGAATACACCAAAAGCTTCCTACGCTCTTGCTCAGCACATTTTCACATACATCAACCTACACCTACATATCCTTTAAGTTAAACGGCGTCTATGATGTATTCACTTACCATTAGTTTATTAGTATGGGTATAGAGAAACCCACCTGGTAATGGTAACAAGTATTAGGTAATAATGTAGCTTTGTTCCAACATATGGTCATCGCGGTTACGCATCGTTTGATGCATGCGTAGTGCAGTTTTAGTGGTCTAATACAATATCGAAAAGTTTGTTGTTATGAATGAAGATCGATCGGAACAATGAAGGATGATGGAGACGTACAATTTTAGAAATTTTATGCAATCATCATCTTCCGTTCCAACCTTCCAACAATTTTGAACATGAGGCAAGCGCAAAAAAATTACAAACCACTTAATGTATCAGTTCCGAACAGTGTGCTGGAACAAAGTTTGTTTCTAGGTTAGTAATAAAATGGTCGTATCGCTTGTCCTCTCCTTCATGTGTCTGTGCCACCCGCAATGGGTCCGCACGCGATTTAACCGTTTACAGGCCAAACCGAACCCTATATTCTAAGTTGCAAACCGTGCTTTTGCCACAACTTATGAACCTGAACGTTCCAGCATTTTCAACATAAGCTTTTAATGCAGTATACGATGCGCTTTCAACCAACGAACGAACAGAGAGTTATCGCGAATGTCAGATAGTAGAAATTCATGTAATTCAAGTTATCCATTTGGTGTTTCGTTTCATTTGGCAAGTTGATAATGTTACGAAGAAGAGCTGTGTAGTGATTTGACGCAGTCTCGACTCGAGTCGAGTCGACTCGATGAGAAATAGAAGAGGTCGACGTGTATATAACGAATGGGGGTGGTTTCACTGCCCATCAACTAACTATATGTCTACTCAACTCTAGTCTTCTAATTAGATATACCAGAAACTTGCACAGCACGCCGAAGTAAAATGAACAAAATTAATTAAAAGCGACGTTAATTAATCATGAATTTTGTTTTCTATTTTCTTGCAACGCGCATTTATGTATTATACTTACTAATTTTTATAAAACTGAAAACACAAACACTTTTCTTTTCAAATTGAAATTAGGGTAATTAATATTTTTGACAATTCCAGTAATAGGGTAGTTCGGTCAATTTTTTTATTGCATATTTGTAATCTACGTCAGAAAATAATTGACCCGTATTTTTACTTTTTTTTTGAAATATAGTTGTTTATATGCTAAAAAATGTAAAAAAATTAATTAATTCAAAATTCGCGGGAGCCGTGACGTAACCAAAAGAGGTGTGAAATGCGCAGGCGTCACGTCAAACGGATTAAACCAAACCAAGGTCATCTCATTCCCGTACTTTCGATAGCTTGCGAAAACGTGCGAAGTTGTCTCTCACGATGACGTCACGGTGGCGCGAGTTTCAAATTTTTCACAACTATTTTGTTTATTATATTAACAACTAATGAATAATTTTAAAATGTTAGATCAATACGGATATTATAACATATCAAATTAACATGTACATATACAATTTTGTACATCTTCCAATGAGGTGAACAACCCTATTGTTCATTGTTAATTATTATATCGAATTATTAAATGCAACGAACCGTTGATTGGAAGCAAAGTTTGCGACTTGACTTGACCCAGATTCAAAATAAGATTCGCGCGCAGTTTAATGGTTATTTCTGACTTGGAACTTTTTTTATTTGCAAAATACAACACTATCACGAAGACCACTAATGTGCTGGCGCTTGTTGAGCCAATGTATGAAAATCATTGTCCCAAATTTAGTTTCCTCGCTTTGATTTGTTTATTAGTGAGCACTTACAACCAGGCTCTCCGGTTCAGTTTAAGATACTTCCTATAAAACTATTTTAAATCATGGTAATACGGAAATACAGAGGAGCAATATGAAAAATTCATCCTTGGCCGAAACTTCTTGACTTAAATAACGAAAATTTAATGAAAAAGATAAAATTCGTCTTGCATACGAAAGAAAATATTTTATTTCCGGTTGTCTTAGTCATTAATAAAAATTAACAATATAAATATAGTAATGTGATAAGTTAAAGTTATAAGTAATAAAAATTTATTAACAAGTCCTGTTATTCAATGGCGATGATGCCATAACCTTAAAATCACAAGAGCAAACTTTGCAAAACCAACTGTTGTTACTTTTAGTCATCTTTATTATATTTAAAACATTTTCAGACCGAATAAATCCAAATTTTATATGAGAAATAACTCCTTACGTTATTGTTATTATCGATTACTTTTTAAATTGTGATTGAGGATTTAATTAATTTTTTATTTATTTAAGTTTTATGACATTCTACATTCTATTTGTTCATTGTCGAATTCTGCAGCTACATGGTACAGGGTGAACCAAACAAATTCAATTTAGTGTATCTGTTAATATAATTGATTTTCTTAAGTTACAAGAATTGTCCACTTTCACGTTTTATAGAAACAGGAAAACAGGAACATTTTGTGGCTTAGATTTTGATATCAACGCTACAATTATTTGACTAGACGATGTACAGATTTAACTGTTTCATTGACAAATTGAAATGGAAGGTAACATTGTCAATTTTGTAGCCGTAGGAATATCAATATAGTTAGAGAAATCGTTAATTAGTTAGTAGATGTAGTTATGGATCGATTTTTAGTGTTGGCTTGCAGACGGCCGTTATTGAGGAAGGTAGACAGGCATTATAATAAATCTAGTGCCAATGTCAATAGCGCGAATTTTCGTTAGTGTGTCAAGGTTCATCGACGATTCGCGAATGAAAGTAACAAACATAACATCACACATCGTATCGTAACAACTATAACAAGTAACAACACAAACACAATGTATAAATAATTAATTCCACGAACGGAAATAGTTAAGCCACTCCCTAATAATAATATAATATATAAATAAATATAATTAAATATATAATAATAATAATTCTATTTGTCAGCCCGCTTTACACAACAGGACGGATCAAGAAACCTCAATATTTTTGACCTAAGTATATGCTTATAATAATTTGCTTCTATATTATAATTTTGTGAGGCGTGTCTTAACTATTTGTGTTCGTGGACTCGAGCATAGAGTACTTGTATTTGTTTAATGGATGCTGTCATCCGTTCCCAAATATTTTATTTGCGAACGATATATTTATTGAAACGTAATATCTAATGACCATAACTACTTATAAAACGATGGCCTTAATAAATATTTTATGATTTGGTTTATTTTTGTTTTTAAATCATATCATTGAAATTTAATTGATGTGAAAATGGTCCAATTGAAACTGAACATGTCAATGTCTTACTGGTATGGTAAAACTGTTTAAACTTAGGACGTGACTTAGGAACTATTTTTACTTTTTTACCGGAAAGGGAAAGAAGTCGATAGGAAGGTATTTCGGTTATTTTCGAATTTAAATGTCAAATATATTAGTTTTATACTATTATTTTTATCTCTATAGGTAAATAGACTTTTTCTCATCTGAGTCACTGACTCGTACATAAATATTAATCATTCTTCGGTTACATTTTATTACAACATAAATGATTGCTGACATTAACCGTTAACTACCAAGTTGTATGAGAATAATGATATAATTTATAATTGTATCTTTAAAAACTAGACAAGTGAATCAAAAAATCAATTATCTACTGAAAATTCGGATAAGGAAAGCAATAAATAATATTCCTGAACTCACTACAAAATCAAAAATAACTTTTTCGGACTCGGCACTCGTTCAAAATTTTGTCGACTCTGTAAATTTTTGTTTTGTTTAAAGTTTTTATTAAATTATGTAACACGCAGTATAATATAATTTGCTCGTGCAATCATGGTAATAGTAGTAAGTGCATTTATACAAAATTACAAAAAGTTAGTAAGTAGAAAGTATAAGTTGTTTAATTCGCTTTTAGTTCGCTTGGCTTGGAGGATGATGGCTGGAAACGGAATGAAACGAAATGCAAAATGCATAGCAAAATGTGTTCAAGACTGACTGACACTCACTAAACAAGAAAGAAGGAAAGAACGCGAAGAATGAAAGAATATAAAATAAATAGAAAAAAAGAACTAACTATCTATCGAATGTTGTTAGTTCAATGCTCGCAAACATTTGGCGTGAGTCTCGAGTCCCGCGACTCAACTTGACTTCAGACCCAAAGAGTTCGAGAAGAAAGTTACTTTCGCTTTCAGTTTCATTTCGTTCAACCACTTCAACCAACGGAACACGCATACAAAGGCAATACTTATACAACAGCAATAATCATAATATCATCAGCTACCTTAATTTTATGTAAACTTCAACTCGCCATTGTTTATTATTGTTAATATTTGTTTTGGTTACTGAATATTACATATTCCATTGTAACAAATTGATTTATGTCCCTTTAACAAAACATAAATGTTTGATTTGACTACGTTTATTTATTACTTATGATTTGTTACTTTGAATTTGTATTGGTAGGTAATCCAATAAAAGGATAATTAATTAAATAATCTTTTTCTTTTGCATTTTTCCTTGATTCTCTTAGTTCTCCTTAGCTATTGACTTGATATTGGCATGATCGAGATTCGCCCTTGCTGTGTGAAGTTATTTTGTTTTTTTTTCTTCGTTCATTTTTTTGCGCGTTGGTAATATACATAACGAACGACCTTTTGATTTAACATTAAGTATATTAAATCGCCAAAGAAGGTCCTGCTCAACTGCTCAATAACAAGGATATTGCCATGACAACCATGGCAACCATGACAAACGAGACAAGCATTAGTTAATTTAATTTAGTAAACACAAAATTAATTCATATTTATTCAGAATTTACAAGTTTTTCCTTCTTTTGAGCATGTACTTGTAAATGTTGTTTGTTATTTATTTGTATTAGTAAATTGTTATTTACGCTTTATCCTTCGTACCTTCTTAGAAATTACTTCCTGATTCTTTTAAATATATAAATAAATAAAGAAATAAATAAAAGCGTATAAATTATTTAAAAAAAAAAATGAAATTTTCAAGAATATATTAATCGCAAAGTGAAAATTTTAAATGAAAGCAATTTATAATCAATTGTGTATAAGGGGTTTCCAAAAAAAATTACATAATAATATTATAATAACAATTAAAACGCCGCCACAATCTCTCTCTCTCTCTCTCTCTCTCTCTCTCTCTCTCTCTGACTGGAAGTCGAACCCAGATCCTCTGCATATCTTGGGCATAGTTATACCAGTTGAACTGTCAGTGAGCCGTTGCTAAACAATTCTCTCTTCAATTAACAACGGCTCACTGATAGTTCAGTTGGTTGAACTATTGCATAGTTCACTAGTGCATAGTTCTACCAACTGAACCTGAACTATCAGTGAGCCGTTGTCAATTGAAGAGAGAATTGTTTAACTAAAGCTCACTGATAGTTCAGTTGGTAGTACTATGCACTAGTTCGACCAACAGAACTACCAAACCAAACCTGAACTATCAGTGAGCCGTTCTTAATTGAAGAGAGTATTGTTTAACAACGGCTCACCGATAGCTGATAGAACTAGTGCATATTTCTACCAACTGTACCTGAACTATCAGTGAGCTGTTGTTAATGGAAGAGAGAATTGTTTAACAACGGCTCATTTATAGTTCAGTTGGTAGAACTAGTGCATAGATCTACCAACTGAACCTGAACTATCAGTGAGACGTTGTCAATTGAAGAGAGAATTGTTTAACAACAGCTCACTGATAGTTCAGTTGGTAGAACTATGCACTAGTTCTACAAACTGAACCTAAACTATCAGTGAGCCGTTGTTAATTGAAGAGAGAATTGTTTAACAACGGCTCACTGATAGTTCAGTTGATAGAACTCGTCCATAGTTCTACCAACTGTACCTGAACTATGAGTGAGCCGTTGTTAATTGAAGATAGAATTTTTTAACAATGGCTCACCGATAGTTCAGTTGATAGAACTAGTGCATAGTTCTACCAACTGTACTTGAACTATCAGTGAGCCGTTGTTAATTGAACAACGGCTCGCTGATAGGCTCACTAAAGTTGATTCGCATCGCACAATGTTGAAGTCGGCGAGCGGAGAAAAAGTGAAAACACCGAAAATAATTATGTCTTATTAACACTAATCACTAATGATACATGTTTATGTAAAAGGCGCACAACGCACGTAATATTTAATTCCATTGAAGGTACGTATACATAAACGTACATTAATCGTATTGAGTAATTTTAATTATGAACATGTATTCACAGTAGCAACAGTGATTTCGTCCAATTTACTTTATTTTCTACTAATTATGGACATTCTTAGTTATTCAAGAGTAAGCAGTAGATCTAGATACCTACATATACTTCCTTAATTTTTTTTCTTTCAATAAAACAAAATTCCAAACAGTAATTTAACAAATATACCTAGAGGGGAAATCGGAATTTTAATGCTACACTGCGTTCGGCGAACGCTCCTCCCACAAATGCGCCCCAAATTTGAACTGATTGTTGCTATTGGTAGCAACTTGTTTGTCTCGTATTTGTCAAACAGGTCAAAGTCAAGTTTGAAGTTCATGCTTTGATTTTGATTGTGAACGACATCTTTCCATTTTTTTTGAATTCCCGCGCATGTGAAACTGTTTGATGTACTACATATTCTTACATCATTCTTACTGAATGTGTTCGGAGAACGCAGTATACTGCAGAATTAGGTTTTCACCTGCTATTTGATTTTTTAAATTTTCTCCTCTGTTATCTCCCAGTTTATTAATAATTGAGTTAATTTATTGTTAACTCGCCGTAAATTTCTTTCCAGTTCTTACATCATTCTTACTGAATGTGTTCGGCGAACGCAGTATACGACAGAATTAGGTTTTCACCTGTTATTTGATTTTTTAAATTTTCTCCTCTGTTAACTCCCAGTTTATTAATAATTGAGTTAATTTATCGTTCACTCGCCGTAAATTTCTTTTCAATTCTATTTCCTTGTATATAATATTTAATAAAATAATAAATAAAAAAGTTTTCATATAATTTCTTTTTGCATTTTCTTTTGTATTTCTTAATAGTGATAATGACTGTTTTTTACCGTATGCATAGTATTCCATGAACACAAATCGTTAAGCCACTCCCTAAAAAAGTGCCCAAGAATTCGTTGGGCCGGATTATACAATAGATCAGGAAACCTCAATGCATGTCATGAATCTCAGTCTTGCTCTTTCTCCACCGAAAAACGAAAAAAAAACCTGTCATATTACAAACGTAAATTTAACGATGTCGATTCGGGTTTTACCTTTTCATGTTTAAAAAGAATAAGTACTAACAAATTTGAAATTCGGCGCCGTTATTAATTTTTATCGTGTAATTTTATTGTTAGGCGTAGTTTAACGTTTAACTATTTGTGTTTATGGAATAGAGAATATACTGAATTATAATGAATGCGCTGAATTACATATTACTATTAGAATAGAATAATATTAACAAGCACGTTAATTGTGGAAGAAATTGTATTCAGTACCTAGTAAAGAAAGATACAAACAACTAAACATAAACACGCATGCAATCACTTTCACTTGCATCTCTTTTGCAGTTCGTTCGCCTATGAAATTGAAGCGATTGCAATGCAACAACGGCAAATGTTCATACTTGCACCAATTGCAACTCCAACTAGCAGTTGTGAATGTTCCGACATCGGAAGTGCATTCACATTTCCGAATTTCTCTACTTTACTCATTATCATTATATATTAATATTAAATTACTAACTGCGTTAATCAACTATGTAGCAATAGTAAAAGTAATTTCATTTCAATGGAAAAAGGAAAAAGTCCAATTATCACTCGCATGAAAAGTTTTTAGCAAACTTTGTTAGACTATAGAAATAAATAAAAATATCCTTTTTAATATACTCCTTGATAATTTCATTATCTAGTCAAGTTAGGAAAAGTTTTATTTTCACTTCCATTTTACTCTTGAAATAAACGAAATAGTTGTAATTGCAAAGTGCAACAATGACGATAACAATAAGGATAATGAAGAAGTATTGAGGTACCCACAGATTTTTACCTATCGTTGTAGTGAATAAACGAAGGCGTCATTAATAAATCCTTTGGTGGACGTGGAAAGCTCTGACGTTCCAACGACGACTTTTCTACGGTCGTTCACACCACACCAACATGCACATGCAATATGCACATGAACATGACCACAAAACGAATGCAATCTACATCACACATTTATATGCACGCATATACTACAAGCAAATGAACTCATATACAACTAAAAGATTACTTTTACAATAATAATTGTCTCCTTTCTTAGTAAAAATCATTACAACCTTTAAAAATGGTTGAAACTTTTTTTTCAACGAGAATTATTTAAATAATCATTCTCATAATAACATGTGGCATTTTTCTCATGTGCGTAACATGTGGGGGACTGAGGGGGCTAGGGCTAATTTTTCAACAAAATGAGAACCTTATTGCGCTACTGATTTTTCTTCATTTTTGTGATTGATGCTTAAAAACGAAAGTCTTCATTCTAACCTAAGTATTCGTCCTTCATTAATGTTATTCTTGTAAAAGATAAAAGAACGCAACCAAGGCCCTCTTTGGTTATACATATTAAGTAAGGTCGTAACACATTATATAAAAAAATCATTAGTCTTAAGCTCAATGTTAACAATTTACAAAGCAACCAAAACTGAATTTTTATATAGCACCAATCGATGACATTGACAATGCGCAATTAATTTTATGGTTTTATAATTGGGAAGTTAAATTAGAACTTTTCATCTGCTAGTTACTAATTTTTGCTACCAGAGCCCAGAGCAGACCTGAGAGCGAATAGCTGTATTAGAGCAGCTACTAACTTTTGCCACCCCGACAATTATGAACGCGCCCTGAATTAAATTATTTATTTTTATTCTGGTCTTCTTTGAAGATAAATTTATTCTCAATTTTGTAAAAAATACTCAATTTACTTTACACTGATTTTATTTAATTCAATTGAAGACAATAATACAACGTTTTTACTTAATTTAGTGTCGAAAAAACTAACTAACTAACTTCGGGATGTGCGATTGACTTTACGAGGTTTCATTATGTAACAGGCGTTTGCAGCGCATGCTGTTTGTGCGTATTTGTCTATTTTCCATAGTAGTCGTAGAATAGTATATTGTGCTCGTGTAAATTGAAGCGCTCCAAACGTTAAGACTCGCATGGAAAAGCAGTCAACTTTTCGCACGAGTAGCACACAATACTTTTTCGGCGAACATATTTCATTTTTTTTTTTAAATTGTAAATAATAATAACTCGCATGTACTTGCGGTGATGAAAATATTTGTTGTTCAAATTGTGTCGTAAGAAAACTTTTTGATTTATTGATATCGGTGCCTGAAGACTAAAGTAGTAACGCCACAATGTCGCCTCTAACTGGATCGTCCAAACATATTTTTTAAAGACCACACTTAAAGAAGTAAATGAGTAAGAAAGTGCATTTGCGTTATTCCAATGCTGATTGGAGCACACAGTGAGTTGCAAAGTGCGGCACGCAAGACGATTTTCCGTTTGTTTGTTTATTCGTTTATATAATACGCAATATTTGCAAGCAAGACACGCCGCCGTCTTAATTAAAATAATTATAAAGATATTACCTATCTCCATGTATGTACAGCAATAATTGCAATTTGTAATCTCTATCTCTAGTATTACATATGGAAACTACTGAGATTTAAGGAATAAGAAATTCTTTCAGTATAATTTGAATTTGTAATTTCTAATGAGAAAATGTCTGTCTCTGTGACTGTGTGAAACGAAACGGAAAACTACATAATATTTTACGAGAAAACTTCGGTAGTATTTATCATTTAAAAATGAACTTGATAAGTGCGAAATGAGCGCGTGAACTTTTCCAAACCTATCTATGCCCAGCTTAGTTAGTTAAAGAGATAGTTCGCGAACGTCGAACGTCTCTAAACTCGAAAGCTCTCTCTAAACTCTAAACTAAACTAACCAACGGCCGGTCGTTGGCCTAGCCTTTGAGAGCATCATCATCATCATCAACATCATCATGGAGATGCACATGTGTATAGGTATAGTCAGTGTAGAGACATCAGCACTATCAGTAGAGAAAATGCTTAGAACGCGCTCACGATGCGCTATTGCGATGGTGATAGTGTCCATTGTACCCACGTATGTACCTGAAGTGAAAACCCTCCTGCTGGTCAATGCCAATTCGATTCGAGTACATGCTCAAACCTTACAGAAATCAGCATGCATGAAAATTTTGATTCTGAGTGACAAGCCGAACAATTAGAAAATTAATGAGAACGATTTTGCAAATTATTTCAATCAATTCGTTAGTAAAATTTTCTGAATGTGAGTGAGTGAACGTACTCAGTAAACTTGTGTGTTGCATTTTTTACAAGCTTAAATGCTTGCATGCAAACATATTATGCATGTGTGCATGTGAAGAAAACAGCTGAGCGCAGTATGCACTAAACCAGGGGTCGGCAGACTCTCCAGTAAGAAGAGCCAAGTTGTGAAGAAAACATGATAACGAAGATATCAGAGAGTCAATTTTTATTTAAAACTTAGTTAAAACAGTAACCCTTCATCGATTTTGAAGGCTTTGTTATGTCCGAGTTGATGTCTGAAGAGCCGCAAACGCGTATGCAAAGGGCCGCATGCGGCTGGCGAGCCGCGGTCTGCCGACCCGTGCACTAAACTAACGCGTTCTTCAACCTCGCGCAAGAGTCGCAGGGTGAATGACATAAGGGGTTTACGGAACTAAACTCGGTTAGCATTCGAGTTAATTTTGCGATCGAGTTTAAACTACTTGTTTCGTAAACCGACTTCGTTACTGAACTAATCGACTCGATTGTATTCTAGCTTACTTACCCTACTCGAGCAATAGGGTTGAGAATTGAGAAATGTAACATTTCTAGGTTATGCGCGAATTTTGAAAGAAATTCCGTGGCAACGTAATGTTAATGAATAAATAGACAATAAAATTTTATCGTAGCAATACTCGCTTAACATGTTTTCCTGTAGGAAAATGATGAAGAAGAAATCGGGAACTCCTTAGCCCTACTGTAGAAGAATTCTTTACTATTGTTTGGAGGTTTCGTTAGATTTGTCCAATGATTTGTGCGTTTATAAAACAGAAATAAAAGTTGGGAAAATTTGGAAGTTGCAACTAGCGACCTCTACCAGTCAAATATGTAAATTTAGTTGGTAGTTTTTTATAATACAGTCGTATAAATGGTGTTATAATTTGCCTATTTGCCAACAGCTTGCGCTTTTGTTGTATTATGGAACATTTGATTTAGTGAGTGAAATTTTTAAAAATCTGTGGAATTTTCGCGAACTCCTTAGCCCTACTGTAAAAGAATTCTTTTCGAACGAAGCCTCCAAACAATAGTTTGGAGGCTTCGTTCGATTTGTCCTATGATTTGTGCGTTTATAAAACAACAGAAATCAAAGTTTTCAAGAAAATTTGGAAGTAGCAACTAGCGACCTCTACCAGTGAATTATTGAACAAATATGTAAATTCAGTTGGTAGTTCTTTATAATACAGTCGTACAAATGTCGTTATAGTTTGGCTACTTGCCAACAGATTCCACTTTTGTTGTATTATAGAACATTTGAATTAGTGAGTGAATATTTTAAAAACCTGTGGAATTTGTTAAAACGTTAAAAGATTCTACTTTCTCGCCAAGCCACGCCTCTTCCATTAAAATCGGCCAATTACACATACAAATACTAACTTGTTTACATAACCTTGCATATAAAATGCTTTTAAGTCCGCTTTTATGTACTCAACTCAATGGTTTATAATTACATTCACAAAAAAGTCACTGCATTTTCACTAAAATTGCCATTACATATCGACTTTTTAATTTATACCGTACGTACCAATAAGTTTTATCAATTAATCCAATCAACACTTAATTGATATACTTACTTTGGAAGCATAAATCTAATGAGTTAAAATAATTAGTATTTTCTTCTCCATGCTCACTAAAGTTGCGAATGAAATTTGGTTGGTTTGGTAAATACAAGAAATCAAAGCAAGAATTTTTGCGAAGAATATCCTACGCAATCTTACATAATTTAAATAATTTTAAAAGTCCACTTTGTTACTTTCACAATCGGTTTCATTTTCAGTTATACCAGGATTTACAATGTCTCTTTCTGCATCTTTCCAGTATCAATTGTGACTTTCGATTTGACCCAAGGAGCTAGCTACTCATAGCTGTACACAAAGTACACAAACTGCTCCAATGCAGTTAAACATTGTTCGATTTGTTTAGCGTGAGCCGTTTCGGAGGTATTCGGACCTCTTTTTCTAGGGTTGGGCAGTCTCCCTGCCCGCATGCGCATTTTCATTTTAGTGACATATGTGTGACGTTTGGGATCAGTTCACGAGCTGTTCCCCAACTGACGAGTACAGTTAAAATTAGTTACACAGAAATGGAAAGCCACTAATAGCTTCGTAACTTAACTTTGACCGTTTTGATCAAGTTGCCACAAGAATCAAGAAACGAAGTACAGTTTCACATTGATTTTTATATTTTGATATTTGTACCAAAAACCTGCCGTTCTGACGCAAATAATTACGATTAAAATCTTCTTTTAGTTTATGCAACAGTTTCGAACTTTTTCAATGATTTAGACTTGTAGTCTACTCTAGACTGCTAATAACTAGGCTATTAGCATTCAACTGAGGTTTGGTTATGTTTGTACCTTGATGCTCTTGCCAGTGGCGGATTTTGGCCAAGGGCCAAGGCCAACAAAGCCCTGGCCTAGGGTGGCACTTTTAGAAGAGCAGCAAATTCCCGCGTGTTGTTAATTATAAGATGGGGAAGGGGGCAAAATGTTTAGGGCCTTGAGCGGCACTAATACTCAATCCGGGCCTGGATCTCTATAACATTTGCAAGTTTAGTTATCATTTATCACTTATCCTAACTATAAAATTAAAATTCAAAGTGTGGTCGAACTTTTACAAATACATAATGACAATGAAATAAAACTAATATACCTACTGTACAGAAGGTATGTACAGGAGGTAGCAGAAGTAATGAATCTATGTTGTAGTAGTCTTCAAGTAACCATCTTCGACTATATCTGTCTACTCTATCACCTTCTCTCTTGACTCTATATAACCGTTGACTGAATAATAGAAGAAGACTGGAAAGTATACGGACTTAAGTGAAGCTCCAATCCACCTAGACTCGGCAGAGTGCGCTCCCTGAAACCTACCAAGACTTTTGGAGTATGAGTGGGGAGGTAAATACCTGGCGGAGGATTGGGCTCCCATTTTGCTCGAAAAGGGTCCCCTTTCACAGACCCTAACATTGATTGACGATGACAGGGGGTCTATTGTTAATTTACTTGCTTAATTAGAAGTTTTTGTTTTAAAATATAATTATTTTCACTTTAAATATTTGGTTTGGTTTGCCAAAGCGACACTGCAGCGCCGACTAGTAGCAAAAATCATTTTGGCAACGGGGCCGCGGGACGCGGTCCGTATTGAAACTTTTGGTTTACAGACACTTGCCAGTCTTCTTCTATTATTCAGTCAACGATATAACTGCCTCACTTTACCTTTTACCTATTTTCAATCTCAAGCAAACATAAAGAACTTAGTTAGAATCGAGACAGCGTGATGTTTCAAGTTTCTACTTTATAATAAAATTCTTTGATTCGAATCGACGGTACTCATTCCATGCGTGAAGATCGTGCTGGGCAGGTGGGGTACACGCGACGACAGCACAGTTTCAAAAACGGGCGCGAGTGTCTGAATTGTTATACTCGTATTATAATTTCTTGTTATAAGTATCTAAATATTTCTAAACATGTGTGTTTTTATATGCATCTTAATTATTAGTGATTTATTTAATTGAATAGTTAACAATTGATTAACAAACAGTTTCAGTGATTTATCTATTTTATTTTCAACTTTGTGATTAAACTTTTAATTTGTTGACTTAATTATGCATAAATATCGTAAGTATTTTAAGTACCTTGACTTTAATTAATTTATAACTTATTACTAAACTGATTTATTATTTTTGAGTATAATTACGAAGGTTGCGCAAAATTTTTACTTTCCAACTTACCGAAGGTATTAAACTGTTAATTACTAAGGAAAGAAAGATATTTTACTAATTTATGTAGAAAGAAATATTTTACTAATTATTCTTGAAAAACATGGTCACAAATACAAATCCTTAAATTTATTTGCGGTTTTAGTTAATGATTTAATTTGCATAACGTCTTTCAAGTCAACAACTAATAAATGAGAATCAAAAATATTTCGAGGGCAACCAGAATTTTTTTGTTCCTAATTTATGTGCTTCAATCTACCTGGATTATTATTACTGTATTTATTATTCAATTATTTTTATATGCCTGATGAGCAAATAAATTTAAATAAGATTTTAGTCATCAATTTATTTATTATTCAAAATATATTTGCTAACTTTTAGGATTGAATTATCAATGTGATGACGACGAAGACAATAAAAAAAAGGAAGATTTACTGGAAAGCACGGTCGGTAGTTTTGGAAGATGGCAATTCATGATTTCGTTGTGCATGGCATTGCTGAAGTTACCAATTGCATGGTTTCAATTAGGAATCGTTTTCTTAGCACCACCAACGGATTTCTGGTGTAGACAACCGGAAGATTACAAAATATATGAAAAGCACAAGTGGTTAGATCTCATCAAACCCTTTAACTCATCAAGTTATGAGGTAAGTTTTCCATAATTTATTTACATGATCAATCATGCATCAGCAAAAAATTGGGTTACACTTATTGCAAGTAAAGCAAGTCCACAGTGAAAGTTTTTACTTCTTACCTACAATATAACGGAATAAATTACGGTTCATTCGATTATTTCATTTTGAGTGCCAGTGCATATGAGATAGTGAGCGAGATCTGGGTATTCCAACAAGAAGACGACTTCAAACAGTCCAAACTACATTTTTAAAATTATCACTTTTAAAACAATGTAATTTTACTTGAAATAATTGCGTAATAATTACCTAGTTGTTTGTGTAAATTAAAACTACATGTAAAATTACATCATCTAATTATGTACTTACTTCTTAACAATATTACACTCGGAATGTATTTTTACACAACAAAATGTAAAATGGAGTTTTACATGTGAAAACTGTAAATTATGGGTTTATATGTGTAAATCTCACTTCATGTAAATTTACTGAAAAGTACTTAATTATTACATACTATATAGGTAATTTTGTATGTATTTTATTATTACATATCAATGTAAAATTATTTTTGCATGTAATTTTACATAATTTTTTTTACGGTGTATATTCTTAAATCAAGCTAATGCATGTAACTCAATTTAAGAATTTCAAGTTTTACCGTCTATTTGTTTTCTTCAATGCTATTGTGTAGGAAGGGTTCGCGGTATAGGGAAAATACAAAAAACGAGTTAACTTGTGTTTTACGGTATTACCAAATGTTTTACTGTTTTTTAAATTACAACACAGGCAAACATTTTTCTTCATGAACAATATATACCCACTAATAAACAATACGAAATGAATAATAATAAGGTGACTAATACGCTCCGCTCTAGAGCTAGACTTACAAAAACTCGGCGGTTTTTACATTTTTAGTTTTATAACAATCTCGTAACGAGTATATGCTTACAACAATAATGACTAACTGCAACCAACGGAAAAACAACTATAACAATAAACCACATTTGTTGATAACATAGAGATAGAAGTCTATAGAGAGAACATACGCTCGATTAATGGGCGAAGGGCATGCAGACAGGGCAGCAAATCGCCATATTTCGTTGCACCTAGAGAGCACGAAATTTGAAATAAACTCCAGTCTCGTCTGTACTTTTAGTTTGTTATTTATGGTTCAAATCGATACCTTCCCTCTAGGAATATTATAAGTCTATGGTTGATAACATGTTTTCTTTAATTATTTTGACCATAAATTGAATCATTGAAATTTCTTTCTTTCAACTTACGTTGTTTATATATTTTTGATTTAATTGTTCAATCTATAAGAACAAAATAGAATTGTAAGTTTCTAAACGTTTCCTTTGTCCAAGAAATATGCACGTACTAGTCTAGCTAGTTGATAAGGACTTGATAATAACCTGTTCTAGGCGCGTGAGGTTAAAAGCAAAAGAACAAACTTCGAAAATAAGTGCATGTCTCTTTCGAGTTTCGATCTTAAATTTATGCTTATGATACGATTGAATCATCTGTAAATGTCATTATGCTTTATAGACATATTCAGGTCTCTTCTGCGTCGTTGTGAATCCCTACAAGAAACTTCCAATCTACACAGAAAAGATTATGGAACGATACAAAGGTATCAAGCGGCATGAAGTGCCACCTCATGTTTTCGCCATTACTGATACTGCATATCGTTCCATGTTACAAGGTAAACTCATTTGATGCGTATTTCGATACTGCGTTGTTACTTATACACGAACGATCCTTTATTCTACAGAAAGAGAAGATCAGTCAATCCTCTGCACGGGTGAATCCGGTGCCGGAAAGACAGAAAACACCAAGAAAGTTATTCAGTATTTAGCATACGTTGCTGCTTCCAAATCACCGAAAGGATCCGGAGCGGTAAGAGCTGCTTATTTCTTCGATTGATCAATATGACATTAATTATAATATTTTAATTTCAATCAAGGAATTGTTTATACATACATATATTATTGATCTCTATCAAAATGTTTGGATGTTCAATTGAATATTGTTAAACTGAAATTTGTTTTCTGAGTTTTTCCGACAGCCGGAAAAATTGCTGGGCACTGGTTTGAATTGTTGCTCTTCGACTTGAGTCGCCCCACAGTTTCGTAGCTCAATTGGGAGAGCATGCTGGTTCGATCACAGCCGGAGAGTGACATTGCTAGAGACAGTGCTTACAAAAATTTGAAAAATTTACTGTAATTCATTCTTCGTAAATCGGTTCGGTTAACCTTCTTATAAATTCAATGAATTGTTTTTGTTTTATTTATTACTTATGCAATTTCTTTTCTCTTTTGTTTTTTTTTCGCATGTTATTGCAATTGGCACACAAATATGTACACACAAATCTTGTAAAATGGGGGAAAATTTATTTATTTTTGGTTGGTTCATTGGTTGACTGATTGGTTTACGGTCCTATATGTACACTGGGTGTCCTGGAAACAAAATATCTGATTCTCTTTCACCACAAAGCAGCACAAAGATCTTATTGTAAGTACATAATAAAATTTCTCTATATTCTAGTTTTATTTTTTTATTACGAAAAATTGTCAATTGGCCTTAAACAAACGAACAAACGAACGTGCTGCAGAAAATTCTTTTTTTCACACAACAACACATTTTTTTCATTTGTCTTATTTTCATGCATATTAATTTCATTTTCATGCATTTATAATTGCTTTTTCTTTTCATTTTAATTAGGCAGCAACAAATGTTTTCATGACATTCGTAACAATATTCATGTAAAAAACCTAATTATGTGTACATTTTTGTTGAAATACTGCAAATTGATACGTAATTTGTTGTTTTTACATGTTCTCTCTCTCTCCCTCTGTCTCTCTCTCCTCTCTGTCGTCTGTTTGTTGACTCTCTGTTTCTGTACTCGGTACTTGTGTGCAGAGTCCTACCAGGGAGTTTTCGGTATGTAATTGCAATTGTCATAGTCAATTGTTAAACGAAAATTCATTTAATTATTTATACAAGTTTCATTTCATTTGTTTTCTTTTGTTTTGTACACTTACACATATTTTATAAGACGGCCGACAAGGTTTCTGCATGTTCATTATCAATCATGAATGTGCATGTCTCTTTTATGTGTGTTTAACGGGTGGCAATGAATGTACGTAATAATTTCGATTCAACTGAATGATTTTAGGGTGGACTGGAACAACAATTGTTGCAAGCCAATCCGATTTTGGAAGCATTCGGCAATGCAAAAACTGTCAAGAATGATAATTCATCAAGATTCGTAAGTTTCGCAATGTTGTAGGTAGGTGTAAGTAAGTAGTAAGTAACTGAATTTGGTGGTGCTTCTTCTTTAGGGTAAATTCATCCGCATCAACTTTGATGCTTCCGGTTATATTGCTGGAGCAAATATTGAAACCTATCTGTTGGAGAAATCACGTGCCATACGTCAAGCCAAATTTGAACGGACCTTCCATATCTTTTACCAACTGTTAGCGGGTGCATCAACTGAACAAAAGAGTATGTCATGTCACTTCGCTGAGCGAAGTGTGAGCTGTTGATTGCAATGTTGTTGATGTTGTCTTTTTTTTTTTTTGTGTTCTATAGAAGAGTTTATTTTGGAAGAACCCAAAACGTATCCGTTCCTCCGTGACGACAATCACATCGTACCTGGTGTTGATGACGCCCAAGAATACTTGAACACAGTCAAGTCGATGAACATTATGGGCATGACCAAGGATGACTTCACTGC
The DNA here is from genome assembly GCA_030264535.1 of Liometoxenus newtonarum. Lineage (NCBI taxonomy): Eukaryota > Metazoa > Arthropoda > Insecta > Coleoptera > Staphylinidae > Liometoxenus > Liometoxenus newtonarum. The sequence continues at coordinate 19,390 of JARJEB010015767.1, read as the reverse complement.
AATCTTCCGCATTGTATCAGCGGTGATGCTCTTCGGCACGATGGAATTCCGTCAGGATCGAAATTCAGATCAAGCAACTCTTCCAGACAATACCGTTGCGCAGAAAATCGCACACCTCTTGGGACTATCCGTTACCGACATGACCAAAGCTTTTCTTAAGCCGCGTATTAAGGTAGGCCGTGACTTCGTCACCAAGTCTCAGACCAAGGAGCAAGTTGAGTTCGCCGTTGAAGCCATCTCCAAGGCTTGTTATGAAAGGATGTTCCGCTGGCTCGTCACAAGGATCAATCGATCTCTGGGCAGGACAAAACGCCAAGGTGCAAGCTTCATTGGAATCCTGGATATTGCCGGTTTTGAAATCTTCGATCTCAACAGCTTTGAACAGTTGTGCATCAATTACACCAACGAAAAGTTGCAACAGTTGTTCAATCATACTATGTTTATCCTGGAGCAGGAAGAGTACCAGCGGGAAGGCATCGAGTGGAAGTTTATCGATTTCGGTCTCGATTTGCAACCGACGATTGACCTTATTGATAAAGCCATGGGCATTATGGCACTTCTTGATGAGGAATGTTTGTTCCCGAAGGCCACTGACAAGACCTTCGTGGAGAAGTTAGTTTCTGCCCATACCAATCATCCCAAGTTCAAGAAGAGTGACTTCCGGGGTGTCGCCGACTTCTCCATCATTCACTACGCTGGCAAAGTTGATTACTCCGCCGATCAATGGCTCATGAAGAACATGGATCCTCAAAATGAAAACGTTGTCTCTTTATTGCAAGCCTCGCAGGATCCATTTGTGGTCCACATTTGGAAGGATGCTGAGAGCCTTGGTCGAGCCAAGGGAATGTTCCGCACTGTCTCTTATCTGTACAAAGAGCAATTAGCCAATCTCATGGTGACTCTTCGCAATACCAATCCGAACTTTGTGCGCTGCATCATTCCCAACCACGAAAAACGTGCTGGCAAGATTGATGCACCACTAGTTTTAGATCAGTTGCGGTGCAATGGTGTCCTCGAAGGCATTCGTATTTGTAGGCAAGGCTTCCCTAATCGAATACCCTTCCAGGAGTTCCGTCAACGCTACGAACTGCTTACTCCAAATGTAATAAACAAGGGCTTTATGGACGGGAAGAAAGCGTGCGAGACTATGATCAGAAGCTTGGAGCTGGACAGCAACTTGTATCGTATTGGCCAGAGCAAGATATTCTTCCGTGCTGGAGTGTTGGCACAGTTGGAAGAAGAAAGAGACTACAAGATTACGGATCTCATTGTGAACTTCCAAGCGTTCTGTAGAGGTTTCCTATCGAGGAGGAACTATCAAAAGAGAGTGCAGCAATTGAATGCGATTAGAATCATTCAGAGGAATTGCTCCGCATATCTGAAATTGCGCAATTGGCAATGGTGGAGATTATACACCAAGGTGAAGCCCCTGTTGGAGGTTACCAAGCAGGAGGAGAAGTTAATGCAGAAAGAGGATGAGCTGAAGCAAGTCAAGGATAAGTTGGAGCTGCATGTGAAAACTGCTCAGGAATATGAGAAAAAGTATCAGACTGCCATCGAGGAGAAAACAATTTTGGCCGAACAGCTGCAAGCGGAAGTTGAACTGTGTGCGGAGGCAGAAGAGAACCGTGCGCGTTTAACTGCACGCAAGCAAGAGCTGGAGGAGATTCTGCACGACTTGGAGGCGCGTGTTGAGGAGGAGGAAGAAAGGGCCAATGCTTTGGGCAGTGATAAGAAGAAATTACAGCAGACCATCCAGGATTTGGAAGATCAACTAGAAGAGGAGGAAGCTGCTCGTCAGAAATTGCAATTGGAAAAGGTGCAGTGCGACAATAAGTTGAAAAAACTCGAAGAAGATCTTGCTCTTAGCGATGATACGAATCAGAAATTGGTAAAAGAGAAGAAGATTCTTGAGGAACGCAGCAACGACCTCTCTCAAGCTTTGGCCGAAGAAGAGGAGAAAGCAAAGCATTTGGCTAAATTGAAGGCTAAACATGAAGCATCCATCGCTGAATTGGAGGAGAGATTGCTCAAGGATCACCAACAACGTCAGGAATCTGACAGGTCCAAACGGAAGGTCGAGTCCGAAGTTTCCGATTTGAAGGAACAACTTCAAGAGAAACGCACCCAACTGGAAGATATTCAACTGCAGTTGGGCAAGAGGGAAGAAGAGTTGGCCCAAGTTATGGTCAGAGTGGATGAGGAGGCTGCTGGTAAAGCTGCAGCTCAAAAAGCTCTCAGAGAGTTAGAAAGCCAACTCACAGAGTTGCAAGAAGATTTGGAAGCAGAGAAAGCTGCCCGTGGCAAGGCCGAAAGACTAAAGCGCGACCTCAATGAAGAATTGGAAGCATTGAAGAACGAATTGTTGGACTCGCTGGATACCACCGCTGCGCAACAGGAATTGCGCTCGAAGAGGGAACAGGAATTGGCGACGTTGAAGAAGAGCTTGGAAGAAGACACTCAATCTCATGAAGTTGCAATTGCGGATTTGCGCCACAAACATACTCAGGAAGTAGCTGCCATTAACGAACAAATGGAGAATATCAAGAAGAGCAAGGGTGCTCTCGAAAAGGCTAAATCCAGCTTGGAAGCAGAGAATGCAGATTTGGCAACGGAATTGAGGAGTGTCGGTGCTTCCCGACAAGAGAGTGACCGCAGACGTAAACAAGCAGAAAGTCAGTTGGCTGAAATTCAAGCCAAATTGGCTGAGGTTGATAGAACTCGTGGTGAATTGCAAGAGAAGGCCCAGAAATTACAATCGGAAGCAGAGAGTGTTGCCCAACAATTGGAAGAAGCTGAATTAAAGGCTTCGGCTGCTCAAAAGAGTCAAATGACCATCGAGTCGCAGTTTGCCGAAGCTCAAGCTGCCCTCGAAGAAGAAACGAAACAAAAATTGGCCTTGAGTTCGAAATTGAGACAATTAGAAGCGGATAAGGAAACATTACGTGATCAATTGGATGAAGAAGAGGAAGCGAAACGAAACTACGAGAAGCAAATCAATGCATTCACTATCCAACTGGTTGAAGCTAAGAAGAAGGCTGAGGAGGAATCTGAACAGGCTGCCATTTTGGAAGAGAGCAAAAAGAAACTGGCCAAGGATTTGGAATCCTTGCAACGACAAGTGGAGGAGTTGATGGCTGCCAATGATAAATTGGAGAAGAGCAAGAAGAAGATTGCGGCAGAACTGGAAGATGCGAACATAGATTTGGAAACGCAGCGCGGAAAAGTGGCTGAGTTGGAAAAGAAGCAAAAGAATTTCGATAAAACTCTTGCTGAGGAGAAGGCTGTTTCAGAGCGCATGGCCCAAGAAAGAGATAACATTGAACGTGAGGCTAGGGAAAAGGAAACGAGAGTATTATCGTTGAGCAGGGAGTTGGATGAGAGTTCGGAGAAGATTGAGGAATTGGAACGAGTGAAACGACAGTTGCAAGCTGAATTAGATGAATTGGTAAATAATCAAGGAACAGCTGATAAGAATGTGCATGAGTTAGAGAAGGCCAAGCGGTCGTTGGAGACACAGCTCGCTGAATTGAAGACACAGAATGAAGAGTTGGAGGATGAGCTGCAATTGACAGAAGATGCCAAGTTGCGTTTGGAGGTGAATATGCAGGCCTTGAGGACTCAATTTGAACGGGATGTGCAAGCGAAGGAGGAGCAAGCTGAAGAGAAGAGACGCGGAATTGTCAAGCAACTGCGAGATTTGGAGGCCGAGTTGGATGAGGAGAGGAAGCAGAGGAGTGCTGCTGTTGCATCTAAGAAGAAATTAGAAGGTAATCAAAAGTTCGGATAAAAAAGTGCTGAAAAAGAAATTGCTGTTTTGAAAGGGAGGCGTTGGGCTCAATTTTTGTTTTTTTTTTTTTTTTGTATGGGAAAATTTAGACATTTGGCAAGGGTGTTTAAAAGTAATGGGAGCTAACAATTTGATTTTGACAATGTCTGACTTCGTATTTTGTGAAGGTTATTTTCTATTCAAACTTCTTCATGGACAAATTCTTGGGAATTACGAAGATTAATGTATTGTTTTCGTAGGTGACTTGAAAGAAATGGAAGCACAAGTGGAACTGCAATCAAAATTCAAGGAAGATGCATTGAAACAGCTTAAGAAATCCCAGCAGCAGTGCAAGGAAGCAACCAGGGATGCCGAGGAGGCACGTTCCGCGAGGGAGGAGTACGCAGCAGCTAGCAAAGATGCTGAACGCAAGGCTAAGACCTTGGAGGCTGACTTGCTGCAAATGACGGAAGACTTCTCCGCTTCAGAGCGTTCGCGACGTGCTGCTGAAGCTGAAAGAGACGAACTGCAAGAAGAGATAAATAGTAACGCCAACAAAGGTAAAGAACTAACTAAGTCTATCCCTCCTAACCAACTCTACAACTGTTTAGTTGCTTGACTCACGTTCTCCCATTTTCAGGTACTTTGATGATTGACGAGAAACGCCGCTTGGAAGCACGGATAGCCACCTTGGAGGAAGAACTCGAAGAAGAACAGAGTAACAACGAAGTGCTCGTCGATCGCACACGCAAAGCCCAATTAAACGTCGATCAACTTACCGCTGAATTGGCCAATGAGCGATCAACGTCGCAGAAACAGGAATCCTCCCGTCTCCTCCTCGAACGCCAAAATAAAGAACTCAAGGCTAAGCTTGCCGAATTGGAAACTGCTCAACGCACCAAAACGAAGGCTACCATTGCGGCCCTCGAAAGTAAAATCTCCAACTTGGAGGAGCAATTGGAGGTGGAGGCTAAGGAGCGCTTCGCACAACAGAAGACGAATCGCAAGTTGGACAAGAAGCTCAAGGAATTAATGATGCAGCTGGAGGACGAGAGGCGGCACGCAGACCAATACAAAGAGCAATTGGAGAAGGTGAATGCACGTGTGAAAATGCTCAAGCGGCAGTTGGATGAGGCAGAGGAGGAGATTTCGAGAGAGAAGGCGCAAAAGAGGAAGTTCCAGCGGGAATGTGAAGATATGTTTGAATCGCACGAATCGTTAACGAGAGAAGTCAGCAATTTGAAGAGCAAATTGAGGTAAGGTGACGGACGACATCCTGATCTATTCCCTAGTCCCGCAATTTCATTATTTTTTGATTTATTTAATGGAATTTGGTTGGGGTTTGGGGTCAAGGTTGGTGTTGGGTGGTAAAGACTCTCACGTATCAACTTCGTAAGTCATTTTGAATATTTTTTTTCTGTGTGTTTTGTTGCTCCTTCCTCCTTCACTCACTTCCGCTACACTTCCAAAAGAATCTAAGTTGTAATATATTTTCTTGTATTTCCAGTTCGAAAACGTGAAAATTCATCACAAAAAATACGATTACCATAATATAGTTTAATTTGGTATGTCAATTCAATAAGTGTGTCAGTGTTTTTTTTAGTAAAAGTATGCAGACTGATGTTAAGTTTGATTTGGCATTAATCTGAAGACTTTTGTGTAATTTTTTAAATTTTAACAAATTACTCACCCCTAGCCTTATATATTTGTTTGTACGTATTGTGATGATCTTTAACACATACTTATCTGATCTGTTTGGTTGCAACTCTCTTCTTAGTTTTTCCTTCCCCAAACTTCTGTTCATTTCTTGACTGACGTACCTTAATATTCTTCTAGGCGGAATCAAGGCGGTGTCGGTTTGTCAACGTCACGTCTGGGAGGTGGGAGTGGAGGTGCCAAACGTGGTTCGTTGCAGCCAACGAGCGGGAACGGATCTGGCGACGATTCCGCTCAAGATGAAAGCATGGACAGCGAAGATCCACAAAACTAAACATTATACACATATGCGCGATAAAATTATGAGACAAAACGAATAACATGTATATAATAATCAGCTTTTGAACGCCTCAAACAAAAAACAAAAAACAACTAAAAACACTAACGTAGCCGGTTAGCTAAAGAGCACCACCGGAAATCGGAAGTAAGTCTTAACTAAGTACTTAGCCATCTCTATACATTATAGCAAAATAACAATATGATAAACGTTCGGTCTACCATCGATTTTTATCAGGTTTTTACTTATTATTATATTACCTATTATCATTATTATTATTATTTTATTATTATTGCTAGAGATAGAAAATAATAAACAAAATCGATCGCATCCATAAAATAACCTAAGTAGTAAAGTAATTTAGCGTTGAAACAATTGAATGACGACAAGAAAATGGTGGCCTTGTACATAATGACACTTTTTATAAACTTTGTAACCAAACCAAACAAGTAGCAACTGTTTTTTGATACAATACAATTGTGTTTTTTGATAATAGCAAAAACGACAAAAACGAATTAATGACGATTCAATGAGTCACAATACGGTGCTAAATGGTAAAAAGACACCATTTTGAAAGTAAACAATTCATAACCAATAAACAATTAATTAATTATACGCTCATTAAATAATGAATTTCATCATTGATTCATTAAGATATTTAATATTTTATAAACCCGCGTGTGAGCGAGCGAGCCTTCATTTTGTTTTGTGTAGTGTATAAACATTTGCTTCTTCATTGTCCGTCATCAGTTACTTTCGGTTACATATTATATTATACTTTTTTACTATTAGCTGCTATTATTTTATTACCTACAATCTTAATTAATTAATAATTTTGTATATACAATTGTATACATTTAAGTATTTCTGTATGCATTTCCTCCCTTTTTTCTCTCTACTTTTTATTATGTTTTTTTTGGGTTTCGGGCTCACTTAATTATTACTTATTATTATTATTATAACAACAATTACCAATAAAAATAACAATAAAAAAAAAGTATCAAGTAGTAGTTAGTAAGTAGTTATTCTCGGTTATTCTACCTAAAGTCCTAAATAGTTTTTTTCTTGTCAATACCACAAAGTTAATCAATGTTGAGCAGATAGAGGGCGCTGAAGATAATGTAACAGTATGACCTTGACAATGTGCAAACGTTTTTTCCTCATGCCTCCATTCCATTCATTCCTGTCCTGTCAACCTCAACCTCAACCTGTCTGTCTCTATTCGCTTGTCGGCAGTTCAACTTGTAATACACAAAAATCGACAAGATCTCGCATCCACGTCGTCCACCATTTTGTTTATTTTTCCATCGGTACATTCGTTGGCTCACTAGCAGAGTGTCAACTCCAGCTTCAGCGTGGAAGCAGAAAGAGTGCTTGTTCTCTGAATGTGCGAAGTGAAGTAAGTGTCGGCCGTGTCGGCAGCATCGCGAACATCACCGCCACCGCGCTGCACCAGTCCATCATCGGCATCATCATCATTATCATTAGACGACGTCGACGGCAGCGGCTGAGCGGCGGCCACACCACATCAATATACTACGCGTGTACGCGTTTTCAAATACCGAACGTAATTAAATTAGAGCCACATTTACAAGCCGATAAACATTTAAAGGTACCAGGCGTAGTCGACGGTAAAAGTGAAAATTGAAAGAAAAGAAAGAAAAAAAAGTAGAAAAACTACCGGTTTTGTTGATAAACTAACGGAAAATAAGAAAACAAAAAGAGGTGAAGAGACGGAGTGGCGAGCGTAGAAAAATATATGTTTGTTATGTGCACCCCGCATTGCACCGGGGGCTCGATAAACAGCAGACATTGGGCGCATCGCGAGTAAGCATTTCGTCAAACTGACCAACAACTCATCCAACAAATCGACGAACAACAATTGCAATTCCCTACACCAGCAACAGCAACAACAACAACAACAACAACAGTGTGAGAAAGACGCAGCTATCGGCAGTGTCAAAGAGAGAAAAGGTCGAAGCAATCATTTGTTTGGCGGTGTCGTCAGTGCCGGCGGCAAAGACAAGGAGAAGGAGAGAGATAGTGCTCTTGGTGGGACTACTGGAACTGGTACTTGGACGACATCTTCGCCGAAGTCGACCAAGTGTGCCAACGCCAAGACGACGCCACCGCAAGTGCAACTGCAGCAGCAACTGCCAGTTGACATGAACCACGTGACAGCGCGTGAGGAAAGACGGAATAATCTCAACGAGGTGAATCTGCAAAACGATATTGAGGAAATGGAGACTCAAGAAGGTAACCTAGAAATTTATTTAATTATTTATTCATTAGGTAGGTTAAAAGCGCTACTCTACAATTAAGTATGCTAGGCAAGAAAGGAAGGAAGTTTGTTGTCGCTACACTTTGCAGACGATTTCAATTTTGTACTCGACGTTGTGTTTGTTGTTAGTTGTTGGGTTGGTTAGTTGGCAAGACTGCACAGTGGCAATGCACAGCACCGCACCGCACCGCACAGCACAGCACAGCACAGCACAGTACAGTGCACTTGGTAAAATTGTGCAACACTGTAATTGACAACAAGAAAGTTGGGTCATTTTGGGCTGTACATTGCCGAGTTGATGGCCAAATTTGCCGAGTTCGGTTCATACTGAACAAATTGACATTCTCTCACGGCAAATATACGTTTGACATTTTGTGTCGTTTTCCATTTTCACGTCCGGTCTGTTCGCTCCGCAGATTAGTCTTTCTTCACTTCAGTGCCGGGTTTTTGTTGCGCGCAGAGGATAAATGGGACTGGCAGGTTCGTTTCGTACACATTCACCAATACATTCATCGATAAAACTTGACATATTTACGTAAATACGCATTAAATTTTCCGCTTTTCATCATTCCTGAAAAATTTCCATCATTTCTCTAGAAATCAAAAATCATTTTTGTTATTCCCATGGAAACATAGGTAATCTTGTAGAAATATGTTTTGCTTTGTTATCGGATTGGAGAATCGTTAGATTTTTCGGAAAATTTGTTAGATTCATTTGAGGTTATATCACGTTAAAATTTTCGCGTTTAATTCTCCACTTTAGTGATTTGTTTCAAAATAGGATCGTACTATTCCTCTGTTTTAATCACAATTGGCCTGTCAATGTGATTTATTTATTGTCAAATTTCACTTGCGCAATTTCAAATTTTACAGCAAGCAAATATCTTCCTTTCAAAATTTGTGTTAGCGAAATTTTCGGGGATACGTTCGTGTACGATTTTACATTCACCTCGTAACAACCACCTCCTAAAAATAGCAAAATTAGTAGTAAATGGCCAATTTTGTAATTTGTCTTAATTAGTCACTCCAATGGATTACATGACAGATGCAGGTGGGGGCGAGATGGACTCCCAGAACGGGGACGTCATTATCGGCCCTCAGATAGATCCAAATGCGATCGGCGGGGGAGGTGCCATCGGCATCCAAGACGCCGACATGGAGGAGGACGAAGCTCGCTCCGAAGCAACCTTTCGCTTCTCCGTTCCACATTTCAGCAAATTGAAGGTAAGCGAAACGACCGGCCCTAAGGTAAGCAAGCTCTTCTTGGTATTCTATTCTATCTACCCTGACATATTCAATTAGGATTCAGTCTTATCGCCACCATGCTACGTGAGAAATCTGCCCTGGAAAATCATGGTGATGCCGCGGACAAGCCACGGGCAAGAACGTGCCCCAGCCACACGCTCCTTGGGCTTCTTCCTGCAATGCAACGGCGAGAGCGAATCCAGCTCATGGTCGTGCTACGCTGTAGCTGAACTGCGTCTGCTGACTGTGCGCACGGATGTGGAGGCCTTCTCCAGAAAAATCCAACACTTATTTTACTCAAAGGTTAGTGCACGCACACCAACTACTCACCAACCATCATTTTGATTCGTATCGCTTGCTTACAAACATCTTGCTTTCCCTTGCGACCACGCTAGGAAAATGATTGGGGTTTCTCACACTTCATGGCATGGAATGATGTCCTTGATCCCGAAAAGGGTTACATCAAAGACGACACTATAACACTAGAAGTGCACGTCGTTGCTGACGCTCCTCACGGAGTGTCTTGGGATAGCAAGAAACACACGGGTTTCGTCGGCCTTAAGAACCAAGGCGCCACTTGCTACATGAACTCGCTATTGCAGACCTTGTATTTCACCAATCAGCTCCGCAAAGCTGTCTACAAGATGCCCACCGAGTCAGATGACTCCACAAAGTCGGTGGCGTTAGCGCTGCAGCGAGTGTTCAACGAGTTGCAATTCTGCGACAAACCGGTCGGGACGAAAAAGCTCACAAAGAGCTTCGGCTGGGAGGCTTTGGACTCATTTATGCAGCATGATGTGCAGGAGTTTTTGCGCGTTCTACTCGATAAGCTTGAGAGCAAGATGAAGGGCACTTGTGTTGAAGGCACTGTACCAAAACTCTTCGAAGGGAAGATGATGTCGTATATTCGCTGCAAAAATGTTAATTATACCAGCACCAGATCCGAAACTTTCTATGATATTCAACTGAATATCAAGGGAAAAAAGAATAGTAAGTGACTTTCTTCACTCTTGCTTTTCGCGTACTTGCCGCCACACTTTTTCTCCTCATTTTCGTTTGTTGTGTAGTTGACGAGTCATTTAAAGACTACATCGCAAGAGAAACTTTGGATGGCGATAATAAATACGATGCTGGCGAGCATGGACTTCAGGACGCCGAGAAAGGTGTCATCTTTTCAGCATTTCCGCCAGTCCTTCACTTGCATCTTATGCGTTTCCAATACGACCCCATCACAGATTGTTCCGTCAAGTTCAACGATCGCTTTGAGTTCTACGAGAAGATCTCACTTGACAGCTATCTTCAGGAGAAGAACCCGACGAACCCTGCGAATTATACTCTGCATGCTGTCTTGGTTCATTCCGGCGACAATCATGGCGGACACTATGTGGTTTTTATTAATCCTAAAGGTACCAGTTTACACGCATGATGAATGAAGCTGTCGCCTGCTAACGTTGTTTTTTTTCTTCTTCTTTTCTTTCTTTTTGTTACTCTGCTTAGGTGATGGTAAATGGTGTAAATTTGATGACGATGTTGTCTCCCGCTGTACAAAACAAGAGGCAATTGATCACAATTACGGCGGCCACGATGAAGATATGAATATGACAGTGAAACATTGCACGAACGCATACATGTTGGTATACATTCGCGATTCGGAGCTTCACAATGTGCTCCAGGAGGTCACTGACGTTGACATCCCCACAGAGCTTGGCGATCGTCTAGCTGAAGAAAAACGCATGGAGCAAGTGCGTCGCAAGGAACGCAACGAAGCTCATCTCTACATGACTCTCAACATTGTGCTCGAAGATTCCTTTGATGGGCACCAGGGTAACGACCTGTACGACCCCGAGAAGGCTCTATATCGCATATTTAAGATTAAAAAGTCTGCTACTGTGGCCGAGATGATGGACATGCTTGCTGATAGTTTCAAATATCCTCTGGAGCAAATTCGACCATGGCCGTTCACCACCAGGTCAAACAATACGTACCGGCCAAGTATTTTGGACTTTGAGACAGAGCTCCATAAGAGTGTCATCGAAGCATCCGAGAATCAGAATCCGTGGAATATATTTTTGGAATTGTTGCCCCCCGACTCTGGCAATCCTGCTCTACCATCGTTTGATAAAGACACTGACGTACTGATGTTCTTCAAGCTGTACGACCCGAAACAGAAGAAGATGCACTATTGCGGACACAGCTATTTGCCAGTCACCTCCAAGTTGGCAGACATAGTTCCGCTGTTGAATGAGCGTGCTGGTTTTCCTCCGGACACTGAATTGGCCCTGTATGAAGAGATCCGGCCGAATATGACTGAGAAGATCAACAATTTGAATGAACCGCTTGAGAAGGTACTCGAGGAGTTGATGGACGGCGATATATTGGTCTTCGAGCGCGAGGAACGTGAAGAGTTGTCCGATCTGCCGACGTGTATTGAATTCTTTAAGGATCTGTTTTTCCGTGTTGAAGTTACGTTTGTTGATAAGTGCATACCGAACGATCAAGGCTTCACTATGGAGCTGTCGTTACGTATGACCTATGACCAGATTGCTAGAGCCGTGGCGCAGCGTGTTGGAACTGATCCTTATTTGTTGCAATTCTTTAAAAGTCAAAGGTACGCTTAAAAAGAAAAACCCTCGCCCTCATCCTTTCCCATCTAATTGTTGTTATTTGTGTGTCGCAGTTATAAAGATAGTCCCGGCAATCCCTTGAAATGTACCTTCGAAGGTACGTTGAAGGACCTGCTTGTTTACTCGAAGCCGAAGATGCCAAAGAAGATTTTCTATCAGCAATTGAGCATTCGCGTCAACGAGCTGGAGAATAAGAAGCAATTCAAGTGTGTCTATCTCAGCCCCAAGATGAAGGACGAGAAGGAATTGATTTTGTATCCTAGCAAAGGGGGCACTGTAGCTGATCTACTCGACGAAGCGAAGAAACAGATTGAATTTTCAGATGGTGGTTCTGGAAAACTTAGGTAAGCAAAATTGTTGCAAAATAGCCTTGCACGAACGCGTAGATAGGTAAGGAGAGTTAGTTGACAAATGGTGAATGCTTTTTTGTTTGGGTTACAGGTTGACTGAAGTGAATGCTAGTAAAGTAAGTTTAGGTCCAAAGGATGACACTTCGCTGGATTCGTTAAGCGTCTGTCCGAACAAGGTGTTTAGAATAGAAGAGGTGCCCCTGGATGAGGTGCACATCGCTGATGATGAGCTCCTCGTGCCATGTGCGCACTTCTACAAAGATATTTACGCTACGTTTGGTACCCCATTCTTGATTAAGATTAAACAGGGCGAGTCGTTTGGCAAAGTTAAGGGTAAGTGATTAAAATCAAAAGAAATAAAAACGAATTTAGGAGAGTATATTGATTATTCATTCACAGAACGAATTCAAAAGAAGTTGAATCTGCCTGAGAAGGAGTTTGAAAAGTTTAAGTTTGCAATCATTTCGATGGGTCGAGCAAATTTTATCCCTGATGACGAGTGTCAAATGAATGTCAACGAGTTTAGGCCTCAATCGCATCCACCACAAGGTTAGTGCATTCATCATTTCGGCACATTTTCGTTGTATATTTAACTTAACAAACTTTGTACAAATCACATCCATTTAGTTCCTTGTCCTACTGCCCAGTCGATTCTTGCGGCTGTTCTAGGTAAGTATACCGATTAATATTTAGCCCGCAAAAGTTAACTCCTGGATATATTCGTTCCTGCTACTACTACTACTACTAACTACCTACCACCTGCCTCAGAGTTGTGTTCTTCTTATGAGTCGAGATGAGACTGTTTTTCTTGCTCTTTTAAAGGTACTGGAAAACCATGGTTAGGATTAGAACACATAAATAAGGCGCCGAAACGAGCGCGTTTTAACTGTTTAGAGAAAGCCATCAAGATCTACAATTGAGAGACTGACGACGAGAGCGACGCGTTCTTGACTTTACGACGTGTGGCAAAAACACAATTTACGATTAAACACAATTACGAATAATTAAATCTTTTTTCTGTAATTGAAACAAAAAATTTAAGAAAAAAAAATTATTACAACAACAACGGACTGTGTTATGAAACAAACTTCTATCTATATACAAAACAAATAAACAATACAGAGCAGAAAAATACACTGCTGTTTGCAAATATTTACTAACTACATAAACAAAATCTACTTAAACTAAAAAAAAAAAACAAGGAAATGCAGCTTACATATAAAGAAAACAAAAAACAAAAAAATAAACAAGCAGAATAATTATGTGTGAACGGCGTTTGGCATTTTTTTTTCTTGTTACGAATTAATAGTTCACATATTTTCTTTGTTGATGTAATTTTGATTTGATTATGAAAATATGAACTAGTTTGACTATCACACACTGAAAGCATCCATCGTTTGGTTACATAAACATAAAAAGTATTTGCACTTACTATTTACTATAATAGATCTATCTACTACATTACATTAATTTGTTTTGACAGAACAATGAAGCTTATATGAAAATAAAAAAAATTGAACACTGTGTTGCACATACACACATGCATTCTTATTAATAATACAATACTATTATATTTATTGCTTATATTGTATGGATTTGATTTGTAAAACTACGATCTGTGTTATGATTTGAAAAGAATTCTTTAATTATTAGAGCGAAACAAAAATCGGTGATGGTCTCAAAATATACACTTTCGTATGTATAAATTAAATCTTTCAGATATGCCTGTGTGTATGGGCACTCAGCTGCATGCAATTTAAATAATTGAAAAATGAACAGCAAAAACAAATTATGAATGCATATTTAGCAAATAATATGAATGGAAACAAATAATCTTGTAAATAAATATTACGATGATCATGTATGTCAATGTAGAATAATAATATAATCATTATTAATTCACTATTACTGTGTTGACTGTTTACACCCAAAACACGGTGCTGACAACCGCTTCCAAAAAAAGTTGTTTATTGAAACTTTATGTGTCGTCTTCTACATGGGTGTAGGTTTGGGCAAGCGGAACGAATTAAAACGAATATGTTTAGGTAAATATTTATTTAACTTAATGATAAACTCTCTAGTGCCTGAGGTAAGGGTATCTTGTTGGCAGCTGCAAACTTTTTTAACGCATCGTACTTCGCTCGTATGGCATTGATTTCTTCCTTCAGCTGCGTGTTATCATCATCCATCGCTTCCATATCGCGCCACTCCTCCGTCTTCTCGTGCTCCAACTCGTCCTTTTGCTCGATGCGCTTGATTCGACAGGACGCTGCATATCCGCGATTCTTTAGCGTTCGTCGGCGTTGCTTCATCTTTACGATCTCATCGCGTGAGAGTCCTCGCATTTTCAGCTGTCGATTCAGGTCGCGTACCGAGATGGTAACAAGCTCATCGTCAGAGATATCCAAGATTGGGCTTGGAGACAGTGGAGCCTGAAAACAAACGATAACCGTGTAAACTGGTAAACAAGAAATGGAAGACAAGTACTTATACCGAGATAAATGGCTAAATTAAATAGTGTATAACCTTAAATGGTACTCACCGAGTTTTTGCGTTCTCTGCGTTGTTCGTTCGGCATTTTTACGTGATTTTATTAGAAATTGCTAGGAATGATTGTCGTGGACTAGTAGTTGTTTAGTTTAGAGAGACATTGCATCGTTTGGTTCGTTGGGTGGATTTTTTGCAAGTCATCTTTTCATCCATCATTAATGGCTGGTTTAGACGGTGCCAGGTACTGGCATGCCATTTATGACGTCAGCTGGCATGACAGTCACTGGCACTGGTCATAGGTGTTTTCACGTTGCCAACAACTAGCGTGCAAGTTGGAGGTTGTTTCCGACTATGCCAGTGGCTGGTGATGTCCTTTTCACCTTTTCAGCCACGATTTAAATGAATTAAAATTACACCATTACTCAAAACGTTAAAAGCACACCAACGAAAACATGTTAGAATACGCGCTTTTTGTTTACTTCCACTGGCATGGACATGGACCTGTTTACACAGCGGAGGCAGTGGCTTGGCAGTCCAAAAAGTGGTGGGGGAAATGGCCAGCGTGCCAGTGAATCAAACAATTTTGTTTCACTGGCATTGCCAGTGACTGGCACAACAAGCTTGCCAGTCCCTGGCAAGGTGGTGTTTATACTTTGCAAGTCTCTCACGCTAAAACCATTGAATAACTCGGAAACTAAAAGTCAGCTTTGGATGATTTTGCTATCATTCGAACCGGCATATCGTTCCACTCCTGCTAAACATTGAACCATAGCTGAAAACGGAATGGGTGCGGGGGCGGTATGTGGCCAGAAAGTAAAAATATAAAATTACCAGAATGTGGGGTAAAACATGTGTTAAGGCCAACCTAAATATAAAGAACAAATAGCATTGCAGAGAGCGTCTCAGCAGCTAAAGAGAAATGTATCATTATCAGTGGCTGAGAAGGCCAGGAGGCGCAGGGCACGCCAAAATGCGAAAGTCCACGGCTCGGTAAACGACAGCGCAAACACAACGAACGTCTAAAACACATGCACTGGGAACAACACTCCAGTCGAATCGCGCAACGCATCGGAATGACATTTGGTACGTGTGTAGATATCCGTCTAGGGAGCACCTGGAGTAAACTAGTAGTGTACGCATCTAGACTGGAAAGTTGCTTATTGCACACGACGCGGATAATTTACAAACCAGAGGCGAAGCGGCGCGTTTAGTAATCCGCGAGTGCGCAATTTCATCTTTCCACTCTTATTATGTATAATGCTTTTTCTACGACCACACAATTTCACGCGAAGAAAACAAATCAGCTGAAATAATAAATTGAGGACAACCCATAGAACACAAGTGAACTCATCTGGTTGCATGGATCCAAGCGCCGGAAAGCGGTTGTTAACCTTAGCAAGACAGTTTTTCTAGTTCAAACAAATTGCATGGCAGTTATAAATTTCAATATTATTTTTAACCTTTCAAATATTTGACAATTTATTTTGACAAATTGATTACATGATCAATCAACAATGGCAATGATTATTGAGTTGCATGGTGAAGGTGCACCAAAAATTCTTGCTAACTTTATTTTCACTTTTGTATTGCATTTTCATTTTTTGACTAACTGAAGTAGGCAAAAATAGTCTTGTGCAACTCAGGATGAAAGGCTTGTCAATCTCTTGTCTGCTTGCAGCTGAAAATGCTTCTTTCATCCCTTGTTACACAATATACTATTTGGTATCAAAAGATCCGAAAAAGTATTGTCTATATTTGATTTGCTTGCGATTTGTTTTCATGCAAAAACATTATATACCGTGTAAATTCCCTATGTTCACCTGTATGCCGTAACACCAGGTATATGTTCATATGGTTCCGTGTTTTCATATACAGGGTGTCCATGAAAAGCGAGAAACCCCTGTCTTCTGTACAAATACTTAGAATATCCAAAAATTATTGTAGTAAAAGGCCGCAACAACTTAAAATTATTTTAAAGTTTCTGTGTGTTCCACAAGTTAAAAATTACATAATCTTTTTTTTTTTTAAATTATTGTATAAGTTAATTTAATTTTTGATATATTTTTTGTATCATGTTAAAATTTAATTCTCAAATATTTTTAACACGTACTTATAGGTATTTTGCTACTCCCTAAAGTTTTCAAAATATTCGATCAATTATAAAAGAAAAATAAGTTTTCAAGTCATCAGAATTAAATTAATGTCTCTTCAGACTCTCCAGAGTTCTTCTGTAATTCATTCTCAGAGTGTGCTGAAATGGGGCATTCAATAGCAAATAAAAATAATGCATTACGTACTATCAGAAAAATTTATCCAATAACATGAAATTACTTTTTTAAAATTGGCACCCCTATATCTTTTGTTACCTTTTTGGGTAGAGAATTTAACTAGCTTTCATTTGATGTATAACTTTTATATCTTTACAGACAATCCTTAACATTTTTATTTTAATAATTTTAAAACTTGAGTATGGATATTTATTGGGAAATAATATCGTGGATGCTCATGCTGCGAATAAAGACATTGTAACCATTGTATCCCTGAGATTGTTAAATTATGAATCAAATAAACCTTATAGCTGCATCATGCTGTCGGTCTTAATTGGAAATTAATAATTATTTTCGCAACAAGTTGCTATAAGAAGTGGCTTACGATCGACTGCTTCTTAACGCAAAGAATTGCGAACCGTATTTTTTGCACAACAATCACAGTTTTTAGACATTATACCAATTTAAACCTACTAATCACTACTGTTGCTTGTGAACAACCCAAACGGTCAAACGTCAAACGCAAGGCACACGTGATTTTCACGTCAAACAATCTCAAAGTTGCGAACAGGAGTGGAAAAATGAAATTGCATACTCGCGCATTACTAATGTCGCCGCCACGCTTGTTTGTAAGTTTTTCTACTCAAGTTATCAAGTTATTTATAAGAAATAAATAAGTGTCACTTCAGACTTTACGGAATTATATCTTCTTTAATTCATTCTCAGAGACTGGAGAAATGGGACTATTCATTAGAAAATTAAAATAATTCATTATTACAAACTTGAAATTAGAAAGTAGTAAAACTCTGTTTTTTAAATGGCACCCTATCTTTTGTAGTAATATTTTTGGGTAGAGAATTTATCTAGCTTTCATTTGATGTAAAACATTTATATCGTTAGATAGGAACAATCCTGAATTTTTTTTATTTTCATGATTTTAAAACTGTTGAGTGTTTATTTTTTCGGAAAAGAATGTCGTGGGTGCCCATGCTACTAATAAAGACGTAGTTACAATGATAAATGAGTCCAATGCAGAGTGGAATTGATATTTTGAATACCCACTATGTTACGAACATTTTATGAACATAAGGGATTCTGTAACAACACCATCATATAAACTTGTTGCGTTATATCCATTACGCAAGTCTTCAGTTCATCTTCTTCTCTTTCGTTCTGTGTTCTATGCTTTTGCTGCCAATTGTTGTTTGTGTTACATACGTTTTGAGATTATTCGACATGTAACCTTGCGTGTGATTTGCGATTGACGTTTAACCGTTTGGGTGATTGATTTCGTGAAAATATGATTGTGGGTATGCAAAAATAGTGTTCGCAACTTTGAGATTGTTCGACCTGTAAATCATGTGTGACTTGCGTTCAGTGATTGATAATACCGCGGTACTGGTAGCGCGGTATTTTTTGGGTACCGAAACCGTACCAAGGTATTTCCGTAGAAAAGTACCGAATACAGTACTGCGGTATTTTTTTAGTAAAAGTGCGGTACTGTATATGCGTTACTTTTAGTACAGCACAGAAAAAAAATGGTACTGTACTGAATACTGGGAAAGGGGTCGCCGAGCCGAGCCTAGAAAACCTAAAACTATGAACATCCGTAACCACCCGCATTGACAATCTGAAACACTTTGTACCCTGTTCCGTTGTGTTACTGCGTTGCGTTCTCGGTAATACGCTTTGAACAGTCGTCCGACGACGTTGTGTTTTGTCTTTGTGTTGAACTGAATTTTGAGACATTTAAAGCCTTAAAAACGAAACTATGGAAAGAGATAATACCGCACTCGATACCGCCGTACTTTCTTCAATACCGAGTAGCGATACCGCGGTACTAACTTAAATAGGTACCGAGTATAGTATAGTACCGCGGTAATTATATGATACAGTAACGTTACCGCTACCACGGTAATTTTTTTGGGTACATTGGATGAATTATTATTTACATTATTGTACCTATTACAGTGTATTACCGTGCATGGTATATCCCATGGATACGTGTTTATTATTCAGAAGTTCATAAGGTCATCGATACCCGAGTCGATACCAAAAATAAACGCGCATGTATCTAACAAACGGAACAGCTAATTTGGAGGTTATGTCGGTTTCATCACTTTTAGAATTTATAGTAAAAGCGTTTGTTCGTCAAAAATAGTGATGAATTTTGCAAATATAATTGAAACATAATTGAATAGTCGTGCAGCCAATTATATTGGCATTGTTAATATGTTGAGAAATATATTCCCAACATGTGACGCCATTGGAAAAAATCGCCTTTGGGAATCTTCAGGCTGCGCAATCCGAGGAAATCTAAACGCGCGCGAACTGTATTCTGTTATCATTTCCGTGGTATTAAATATAAATA
>JARJEB010015763.1:0-14891 GCA_030264535.1 Liometoxenus newtonarum | reverse complement strand
GCCCAAAAAGCCGATTTTCGACCTGGGGTCAACGGATCTCCACGAATCAAGGAAAAATAAGACTTTAATTTTTTTCATGATCACCTTACTTTCCTATACCTACATACCTTCGGTATGTGACCGGAAAGTAAAAATTGACCGAACTACCCCATTGGAAACTCTACCAGGGTGCCCAACCCGTAGCTCGCGAGGCACATGCGAATAGCGGCTCATTCTATCAACTCGGGCATGAATATTTGATATTCTTAGGTCTAATTATTTGATTTGCATAAAATATAAGTTAATAGGTACTGTTGCTCAGACATTTCTTTTAAATACATATAGAAAACAAAGTCATATTTTTTTTGGTAGCGATTTCCAGTCTCCACATTTCATTCCCTATTACAGCGTTTCTCAAAGTGTAGGGCGCGCCCCCCTTGGGGGGCGCCTAAATTGTACAGGGGGCGTCGAATAAACGAAATAAATGAACAAAATCATAAACACGCAAAGCATTATAAAATTATTTAAAGCTTTAGCTTTTTTTTTGGTCACCTCAAATCACAAGGTGCGCTCGCTTTATTGAGACTTGAGAGCTTTTTTTTGGTCACCAATAAAAAAATTCAGTCAAGTGCATATACTCCCGTACTTTATACAGGGGGGCGCAGAATTATTGAAGCTCAAAAAGGGGAGGGCGCGAAATACGAAAGTTTGAGAAACGCTGCCCTATTATAACATAGGACTTAATACGTAGGATATATAGTTTGTTAGATATTAATTCTCACAGATTCAAATTAGTACATCTCGAAACAATGAACGGCCAGAATAGAATACCAGTCTAAAAACTAAAAATTGATAAATGAATCGCTATGTGAAACATATGAATGTTAGTAAAAATTAAATATAATTTCCGCAGGATTTGTCAAATACGATTTGTACAGGATGTTCGACTCGAAAATGGCGAGAAATTCAAATAAGCTGAACACAGGATTTTATAAAAATGATTTATGTAGCATTTTATTCTAAAGATTTAATTTTAGAAATTTTTTATAGATTATTTAAACATATTTATTAAATTATTTCAACAGGCCTAACGGTTACAAATAGATTTCGTTTAGTATATTTGTTTCTTCCGAAGTCTTGCATTTTTCAGTGTTATAAAGTTGAAAATGGAAAATAGGAACGGATTGGCACCGCTCGGATTTATTTTACATATAAAATAAATTGGTACCGAGTCACATCGCACAACTTTCCGACCATAAACATTATAGCTTTGTTTCATTATAGCATAAATGACCCGTTTTAGATTGATTCAGTTCTAATTCACAATTTTGTAGTGCTACCTATGAAAAACCGTCTTGTAACGTACGCAGTGCGTAGAAACTTAACCTACCTTTTTGTTCCAAACATTTTATGTATATCCCTAGATGTACGAGTTACGAAAAAATGAGTGAATCAGATTAAGTATTTAATTAGGATATTCATTTTTAAATTTTATTCTTTATTCAATTTTATCAATTAATTCAATTATAATTTTTTAATTTATAGATAATTTCTATTATAATCAACTATTAATTTAAGAACTAGTAATTTAAGAAATGCTAGGCCCATTTAACACACGTTGTTCTTGCCCTTGAACTAGACTAGTACAGATTTTTACTTATGCACTTGCGTATAGTTCTCGAACTACCGAGAACTGCATGTAAAGCAAATCTTATGATTTCGTACAACTTGTCGATCGTATAAGTAATACGCGAAGTGAATATAATATTAATTACATTTAGCTATCACTACATACCTATGTCTGTACAATTTCCACCATCCGATCAAAATTACGTTTACGATTGATAAGTTATACGAAATCGTAGTGGATACGGTCGGAAAGTTGTGCGGTGCGAATCCGTACCGATTTTATAAATGGCAATATTCGCTTAACCCACGATTCGATTTCCAGATTTATTCAAATATATGCTAATTAAGAGAGTGCATCACATGCAAAAATAATCGGTTAGTATTTTTTAGTTAGGATTTTACAGTAATTCTAAATATGTATTAATCATAATTATTGATTAAGTAACTTATTGTAGTGAGTGTTACAAAATACTGGAAACCAGAAAATCAAATGATATTGCATATATTCGAGACGATTTAATATTGTCGGTTCATTGCTTTTTTGCTGAATACTTGTTTAATTAGGTTATTAGATTTGTGAATGACAATCCGGAAAATCTAGAAGTAATTTTACATCTCGAAGATATTTTATATTATCAAAATTCATATAACTGTATACTTTAGACATCCTGTTGCTGAGTGACATCTTCAATACATTGAATCGGTGGTAAAGCCTGCTCAATAATATCACTATAATATATGCAAAAGACGGTCGTGTTGTGCGAAATAATACGCAGATACTGTCCTGCAATGGCCGTTAATTCTTGCTGAAGTGATGTTAATCCGGAGGGTACCTTTTGCGGTGCAGCCGTACACGAAATAATAATATCGTGAAAGAATTCTTTAATTCTCTTGCGTACGAGCGCCCTGATCTTGTGATCATCATTTATAACATCCAATATGAGATTCGACAGTATCTTTTCTTTTTCTTCACTAATCTCCGTTAAAAAATGCTCCTTCTGAGCTTCTTTTATATCTTTGATTATTTGCATGGCAATGTTTGGCAATAATTCATTTAAATCACTGAAAAAATAAATAATAAATATTTTATTATCATTTTGTTTCATTAACGAGCATAACCAACCTTTTAGATTTATATGACTGCAAAATAATGGACATATGTTCTTTAATCGAATTTTTGAACGAATTTAAACTGTTCAAATCGGATCCCACATTACTTACAATTATTAACAATATGGTGCCCATGAATATTGCTTGTTCAGTTTGTTTTTGAAGCGCCTTCAAACGATTTTCATCAAGCATGAACGTCTACAAATATAGCAATATAGAAATTTAAATAAAAACCAAACATAAGAAAATCTGCAGCTTATTTGTGTAACTGGTTTGAGTTTAATTAAAGAAAATTGAAAAATGTATGTTTGTGGAAAATAGCTTGAATAGTTGAAAAAGGCGAATGTCCAGCCAACGGTATAGTATGCGATAGCTGCAACCCAAAGAATCACTTGGCGTCAGTCTGCAAACACAAGAAGAAGTGTATTTAAAAGATTAACGCGACGTCCGCGGAGGACTGTGATGAAAGCAGCGATAACGACATTAAGAGCGGACACTCGTCCGATTCAAGCAGGAGAACGGTGAAAGAGATCACTGACAATTCACACGAGGGAGGTAAATAAACAGGGGATTTAACAGCAGATGACGTATGGAAGAACGCCCTTTGCGAACTAGACATTGGTTCGGGTCCGGGTGGATGCATCATTGGTATTGAGAATCTGCGGAAACTGATGGAAAGCAAAGATATAATATTAAAGAACTCTGAAGAACATCTTTGACGGATACGGATGCTTTCCGAGAGAAGTTTACCTCGAGGAAGATGACCAGGTGACCCAAAATGTCCAGCCAACGAGACGAATTCCTATAACTAACAGAAAAGAATATAATGTGTCATCCCAAATGGGTAAGTTAAGCAACGGGTGGAACTTAATGAAAAGACGCCTGGAGTCAATGGCGCTTAACAAGGCACTGAAACGTCCCAATCTAAAATTCACCGCAGTACCACAGTGGAAGAGATCTTACCGGAATTGGGTCAGGCTAAAGCATTTTGCACTTTTGACATTAAAAAAGATTTCTGGAACATAAAACATGCACGAGGAAGCAGCAAGCTGACCACAGTCTGGGCACCTTTCGGCAGATACCGTTGGCTGCGCCTACCATTCGAAATCAATGTGGTTCCAGAGATCTTCCAAATGATGATGTCCCCTTAGGTCACTGATAAGAAGCAATAATAATGGATAACGATCAGAACCTAAAGAAACTATTTAAGGGCCTCTATAAATATAATAGCCAACAAACGATTCAGTTCATTTATTACCAAAACTTGTACCTATCCTGGAGCCGATGTCCCCAGCGACCACGTGCTATATTGCAAGATAATATTAAAGCTGAAGAATATCAAGAAACGGGGGAGTACACCTAAAATAATCCATACAGGTAAAGTGGGTAACGAACTGAACTACAAAATCCATAATATCCCTGTTGATACACAGGAAATAAGTTCCGGTAACGCCTGGAGTAAAATCAACGAGTCCATCACTACAGCAATCAACACATTAGGATATAGGAAACCAACTAAAAGTCAAGACTGAATGACTGGTGAAACACTGGACCTAATGGCAGAACGAAGAAAACATAAAAACAAATCACAGAAAGCTTATCGGCAGATTCAGATGATGATACCCTCCAAGATAAGAACAGTAAAAAACGAGTGGTTGAAAACACAATGTAAGGAGCTGGAAGATTTACAAGATAAGCATGATCACTTCAATCTCCATAAGAAGTTAAAAGAGATCACTGGGAATAACCGTAAAAGGAAAACAGCTCTACTGACCAACGACAGAGGACAACCAGTAATAGGTACAACTAATAAATTAAATATCTGGAACAAGTATATCAAAGATTTGTTCCACGATGAGCGCCCATCCTATAGGGATTCCGGAAACGAAAGTGGGCCATACATACTTCGAGAAGAAATAGAAAATAGACAGCGAAAAACAACGAAGCAGCTGGAACCGGCGACATACCTGTAGAATTACTCAAGCTGTTCGACGATGAGAGCATCACGATTCTGCAGAGAATGTTCAATTACATCTACGACACCGGAAACTTTCCTGAACATTGGTTAAAATCCACATTCCCAGCTATACCCAATAAGGCCAACCCCACGAAATGCTCTGACCACAGGCTAATCTCACTGATGAGTCACGCACTTAAAATCTTTCCTAGAATTTAGAATAACAGAATCTACGTCAAGTGCGAAAGCAACGTCAGTGACTCCCAGTTTGGGTTCAGGCAGGGATTAAGCACAAGGGAGGCTCTCTTGGCTACCCAAGTACTCATCCAGAATAACCACGACCAACGAAGAGATAGCTGTCTGTGCTGTATCAATTATGCGAAAGCATTTGATAACGTGAAGCATGGCAAGCTAATGGATATTCTTGCAAGGGTGGGCCTTGACCACAATTGGAACCAGTCTGCAAACATAAAACTCGATAATGAAGTCTCTGAAAATATTGAAATTTGCAAGGGTGTCCGCCAAGGTTGCATCCTTTCCCCACTACTCTTTAACTTGTACGCGGAAGCAATCTTTAGTGACGCGCTCGAAGTCATTCAGAAGGTTATAAAAGTAAATTTCCTGTAATTTCTATAAATAAAAAAATAACTGTAGGATAAGGTTCTCCTAAATTCGCTTAATTTCATTCATTAAAAATACCTCCAGATTTCTATTGTAACTAAAAATCAATTAATTATGAATTCGACTAAGCTTGGCTTTGTAAGTTACACGCTTGCGTTTGAGTTCGATTAGTGTGTAAGTACTAGAGATGTGCAGTTTAGTTACTTTTATGTAGTTGTAACGATTCGTTACTTTTGCCGCGAGTAGTCGTTACAAAGTAGTCGTTTTTGTAACGACTACTCTTCAAAATTTCATGTATTTTTTTTGTTGGTGACCAAAAAAAAGCTCTCACAATGAAAACATTTTACTCATCAGTGAGTCACCAATTTTTATTGGCGACCAAAAAAAAGCTCTCACGATGAAAACATTTTATTTACTGTCGAATTGAAAAAAGTAACGATGTAACGACTACTTTTAAAAACGGGTAGTCGTTACTTCGGATATTAGTTAGTAACGACTACAAAAGTAGTCGTTACTTACTATTTCCACACCTCTTGTACGTACTATGTATCGCCTCTACATACTCATAACGCGCATGGTAGTTCAATTGGTTAGCGTTAGAACGTCGTACTAGTTATACGAAGGTTCTGGGTTGAATCCCCAGTCAGAGAGAGAATTTTTGCTGTACCTAATTTCTATAAATAATAAAATTCCTGTAGGATAAGCTTCTCCTAAATTCGCTTAATTTCATTCATTAAAAATACCTACAGATTTGTATTGTAACTAAAAAACCATTAACATCAGATTTGCAGATGATTCAGCACTAATAGCCGACCACATCGAGGATCTTCCATTACTTCTTGAGAGAGTAGACACATACAGCAGACTGATGGGGTTACAAACCAACATCAACAAAACAAAATTTATAATAACCCGAAACCATGCAGAGCATACCCATACCCACTCAGAACTAATGATCGAATCAATTCCCATCGAAAGATTCAGTAGGTTTAAGTATTTGGGAACATGGCTCCACGAAGAGTGGAACCGGAATATCGACAACGAGGTTAAATGTCGAATAGAAAACGCCGGAGCCGCTTTTGTAAAATCCAAAAAAGTATTTACGTGACTTTGACATGAACCTAAAGATCAGATTCGTAAAATGTTGTTTGGGCAATTTTGCTATACGGAATGGAGGCACGGACCTTGAAAACAGTCACGATGAACAAACTAGAGGCCTTCGAGCTATGGATCTTCAGCCGAATCCTTAAGATACTTTGGACTGCAAAAATTACTACGCAGAGTTCAAAGAGACAGAGAACTTCTTACAAAAATCAAACGAAGAAGAACAGCTTATCTAGGCCATATAATGCGTGGAAACTTATCATCCAAGGCAAAGTTGAAGGAAAACGAGGAGTGGGAAGAAAACAACTTTCATGGCGGCGCAACATCCGCCAATGGACTGGGCTGAGGACAGTGGATGAGCTGATGCATACATTTAACGATAGTGACAAACTAATTCATGTTATCGAAAATATCCACTAATGGATTTCACCTAAAGAAGAAGATAAATATAAGTGCAAATTGAACAAATTCAAAGTCAATCTGTGTAAGAACGAAATCCAGTTCTTGGGTCATATTTTTCAGACAAAGGCATAAGACCTGACGACTCTAAAATTAAGGCCATAAGAGAGTTGCCAGGGTCAGAAGCCAAACAGGATCTGAGAAGATTTATCGGCATGGTAACCTACCTACACAAATTCATGAAAAATCTAAGTTACGAATTCAAACGCTTAGGAGATCTTATTAGAGAAGACAGAGGCTGAGTGTGGTCAGGTCAAGACGGCAAGAATTTAACAAAATTTTACGACTAGAAGGCGTTATCGAATGCAATGCAAGCAGCTATGGAGCCGGAGCGATAATGTATCAAAAGGATGAAGTCATTGCATACATATCAAGTCTTGAACACTACCGAGCGCAAAACTAAGCCCAAATTGAAAAGGAGCTGCTGGCGACTGTGTTCGCTGCACTAGGTTCATCAAATTGATAGTAGGCAACCAGAATGTTATCATAAGAACTTACAGTTCTTGGCAGTTTTTTTTGCACTTTACAAGTGCAAAAAAAAAACGATCATCTATGAGCAGGCATATCATCCATTCGTATATACTCAAATATTAAAGGACGTTTTCTACTACAAAAAAAAAACAAGAAAGAAGGACTATCTTATCACCAACGATCACGGCAGACAAGGCGAGGCATTCCCACGAGCGATACAAATCTCGAAAAAGGAGAGAAACATAAGACGAAGTAAGAGAAATTTTGAAATCAAGAAGAGAATACTCAAAGCGACACTTCCAAAAGGATCCACATAGTTATGACTTTCCCGTATTACTTTGTACTTTTGTTTGATAGTGGCTAGAATTTGGATCGGCTGTGAGTAATCGTCAACTTTCACGCACTCCTTTTAAAAACTTTTTGGTTCACTGTCTATCAGTTGTCACACTTATAAATTGTGGGGTTACATGTCTGGGCAAAGTAGTGAGATGTATTGGAGGAGGATTCGCAATGGACAAATTCACTTTTAGGCAACCCGCTATCTTCCATTTATTCAACGCTGGGAGAAGGAAGTTTCCGTATAAATTCCTCTATCAAACACGTTGAATTTGATTGAACGTCATTTTCATGTCCGAAGACAGAAAAATACGAATCCTTAAATTCCCAACTGAATTCCTCAAAAACTAGTTGTTTGCTCACAATTAGAAACACTCAACTGCCACTAAAAAGTATCGAATGTGTACATTTGGTTGCATATGGTTGAAGAATTCAGTTGGCGATTTACATTCGTGAGAAAAATAACCTATTCTGCATCTGTTGTCCTTTACCTATTTTGTGTGAATCGCGAACACGGGCAAAGCCCTTCCACTGTGCCAGTCAGAGCGAAGATTGAAAGAGACCGCAAAGTTAAGGATACTGTAGATTCAGCGTCTGTTTGCATAATTATTTCAATTGCGGATGTAATTCTAGCGAGCGAAATTCTCCAAAAGGCACAAGTCACTAATATGGAATTTATTTCTGATTGAATTTTGCCTAAATTATCACTTGCAAGTACAATATTCAAATCAAAAATCGCACTTAAAATTAAAAATTTCCAATTTGCAAACTGTCACGCTTTCGGCAAATGAGTGGTGTATGTAAGCCAAAAAGATTTTTTGCATAAATTCACGAACGACCATAGAAATTTGTTGCCATTCCAGTTATAATGTTTGGTGCGAGCAGCTTACACGAGTTGCTGAGATAGTATCAATTACCAAACGTTAAGAAGTGCGTATATTTAAAACGAATGTACCTGAACGGTATCAACCAGCGGAAGTGAATGTATTAAGACCCTTTAAATTTAACGCCTAAAGCTGCGTATCTATATGCCGATTTGTGTTTTACGAGAGCTGTGATTGGCTGAAAACTGTCCGATCTAAATCGAACTTTACATTCGATTCATATCGGGCAGTTTTCAGCTAATCACAGCTCTCCCGCAAAACGCAATTCGCCATGTGGAAATGAAGCCAAGTTGTGTGGTGAGCCACCCCGATTTTTACTTTCGAAGCAGTATACAGGGTGTTTCATTTTAGATATCTACGGCAACTTTTTGTTTGAAGAGTGTCAAGGGGTTTCACACGTACCCGTCTCGGTGGACCGGCAGCCAGTAGACGAACTCTACCCGGCGAGCTAGGTATGCAAGTTTGAAATGGGACTAAAGGTAATTTATAGCTAACAAATATGGTCCTATCAGATTGTGAATAAGTTATCTAGTTCAGATCCTATTACGGTTAAACTGAAAATGAGGCAATCCAGAATAGCTGATTTGTCTGAGACACTACTAGACTATTGTGTATTCAGTTCCTCTTATGCATTTTGTCTCCCAGATAAGTGACATTGACAGCGTTCTACATATCTCTATAGACCATGCTATAGACTAAAACTGTAACCTTAAATATATCGAAACATGGCACAGTTTTCACAATTTTCCACATTAAATTGGCAAACAATATGCTTGTCCTGATGAAACACGAAAAATTAAGCATGCCCGCAAACTTCCTTATTATTAATGCCACGCACACAGCATCATATTCATTTGAAGTGATGCAATTTCCGGGTAAACCGGGGTGTTTCATTTTTCCTGTTTCGTCAGGATAAGAATATGGTTGGTCAATGTAATGTGACAAATTGTGAAAACTTTACCACTGACAGTTCTCGAAATATTTGAGGTCTGGGGTCTAGAGATGAGTTTTTCAAAATCTGAAAGTAGCCTATTTGTAAGCATTAAATTATGTACCTTTACGCCAGTGATGACAAGCCGGTTTGCACCGGTGCAAACAGGCAGGGTTTGCACCCGTTTGCACCGGGTGCAAATGCAATCAAACGTTTGCACCCTGAGGGTGCAATCAGATTCCCGCCATAACCTTAAAATTTAATATTGGCGAATAACACGCCATCCAACGGTTGCATTGATTGCACTCAATTGGTGCATTCTGTGCAATCATTGCACCCTTTTTAATGCTTCCGATATGCCACTGTAAATTACTCATTACGACCTGCTCAAAATACTTCCAAACTACTCAGAGTAGCTAGAGTGACATGTCAAACGATTTCACCCGGGGCAATCAAATGATTCATTGCATTCAATCATTGCACCCGGTGCTTTGGGGGGTGCATAAACGTTGACACCCGGTGCAAATGCCATCACTGCTTTACGCTCCATCACTGCTTTACGCTAATTTAACCTACCTCTAATTCTCTTTAAACAAAAAAGTTGGCCATAGGGGAACCTGAAAAACGCAACTGCAGGGTATTACAGGAAAGCAATGTTTTAACGCAAATTCTTCGCAATGATACCAGACATAAAGCAAAGTTTATGCAAGCAATGGAAATTGAATTAGCACTTGAACTGTGATTTGTTTGATTTGTCAAACACACTTGAAGCTCAGCTCCTGTGAGCATAAGAATAAATCCACAATAACAGAAAATAACTCTCACAAATTACAAACAACATTTTAGAGCTTTTTTTTTAAATTGTAAGAGAGAATAAGTCAATTAATGTTACCTCAGGATAAGGCTCGTTGGGATCCCATTCCAATAATTCACCAACTGCTTTTAGAAGTGTATCTTTCATTTGATTTCGGAAATAAGTAGCGCGATCAACATTCTCACCAGGAATTACTGATGTGTCTAAATGTCTCAATAACCATTTCCTCGTGTATTCGAGTCCATCTAAAATAAGCTACTTTGATCATTTCTGATTGAACAAGTCTCTAGCACTTTACCAGGATGAATAGCTAAAAAATCTGCAAACTTTTTCCGTTCTAATTGAACGCTTTGTGCAATTATTTCCGGCTTGGAAAACTCAATTGTAAAATTCGCCATATCCAATGCCATCAAATCTAATGTTTCTAATATACCACGAAACGTATCGACCACATCAGTCCTTTCTGTGAGTTCCTTAATTTTTTCATCTCGAACAGGAGCACACAGTTTTCCCATCACGGATATGACATATTGAGCGTAATGCTCAAAATCTAAAATGCCTTGTTCGACTTGCTGTTTAATCAACGCGCTATCCAAGACTTCTGCAATCTGTTGACGCAGTTTTGTATGTTGTGGAAGTAACAAATCAAAAAGTCCTTGCTTAATGTCTTCTAGTAAAATTAAGGCCTAAAATACAAATCAAATATAGATGCTTGATTACAATATAGAATGTAATATGTTGAAGCTGTTGCTTCACCACAGCAACAGCTCCTTATTTTAAGTGTATACACTTATAGAGGATATTCACGTTCTTTGCTAGTCAATCACTGCTAATTTCTGCTTAAAGAGGTGCAGAACTGGTGCAAACGGTTTTAGAAAAAATAAAACACATGTAACTGTCTACACAAAGTTTTATAAAAATGTGGCGAAAGTCATTATTTACCCTAACCCACTCATACTCCGAATATTTTTCACTCGGGCTATTTTCATTTCGCGATCTTGAAGAATTAATTTCAATTCAAACATCTTTCCAATCGATTAATTTTATTCCAAAACAATTCCTACGACCAATTGGTTTTGTAAAACGTTCCTGTAGTCGTTCTAAATTCGGTTGCAACAGCAAAAAAGATATCTAATTTATAATTTAAATGTAAATATGCCATTTTATTATTAAAATTGACTTCGGCCTCTAAAGTCATTTTAAGGTACCCGGTACCCCATTTTAAAACAATTTCCACGTTAACATTGAAAACCTTTAAAATTGAATTTTCGATAATCAAATCAGGAACTGTAGATATTTATGTACACACGATACCAGGCCAACTTGGCAGATATGCTCAGACGCTGATTTGCATGAAGTGATTGCGTGGCTTGAGTATCCGAGGTTGTAGGTAGTAGGTATAATGAAAACTTATACTCGATATACTTATATACATGGGAATAATTTGGCGGATCCTTTTGAACGTCTTCCCGAAACAAATCCCAATAGGCCCGGTGCATGTTATCCTTAACAGCTTTAAGTAAAGTATTTTCCTGGGGCTCAAATCGTTCCAATCTGAATTCGTTATCAACAACAATTTCGTGAACCAATGCCATATCTTTCATCCCATTTGCAGCTTGCATTATCTCTTCTAAGGAAACAAATTTTGGAGGCGATGCCGAAGTTAGTCCAGTGGTAATCATGAATGTTTGCGAGGTTGTTCTCTGTCTATTCATGAAATTCTCTTTCAATAATCAATTAAATTTAATAAATGATAGAACTCACCGTTTGCCAATCCCTGAGCTGGATGCATCATCATTAGCAACAGAACATTCACTTTGTGTACGAACACGAGCACTTGACGATGGATCCATGTCCATCGGATCTGATTTACCACCAATTGGTACTTTGTCACTCATAATGGACACTGAAACAGTGTTGAATCGAGCTAGGAATTAGTCATTTATCTATTCTGGGATTATTATTGCGCAACAGCATTTCCCCCTGCGAGATTTGTACTCCATTATAAAAAATGCAACTTTAAAAACAAATTTTAGAGACTGTACAATGTGTTATAAAAGTTATAACGTATATTCAATGTTGCGATAATACCCCATATTTATTTAATTACCTTATTTTATAGTGTAATTTTAAATTCTTCTTAACCAAATAGCACCAACACAGAAAATTTTTGCTACTCACTTTGTGCCGCTCAACTCAAGGAACAGTTCGAGTAAGCACAAATGTAAATGCCACGAAATGATGAACAAGGTAATTGAATGGATATGTCACGGAACAGGTGTTCAGGGATGCGTTCGAGAACATTGGGGTCGCGGAGGCATAAAGTCAGCCAAAGTAATAACGGTAGTAGGTTAAGTTATTCGCTCGGGACGTGAAATATGATGTTATGCTCCGAACTACGCTCGTATCCGTTCAGAAACCCTTGAGTGCAGAGTGCGCTCTCAGGACTACAAACCGAATTACTCTCCAAAAATCACTCTACTTCGAGAGCGTACTTCCTGAATGGACTCCAGAAGCCCGTTCAGGAAGTAAGCACATATTCTGAACGCTTTTGGTCGCTCTGGAGCGCGCTCTTACATCGAGAGCGTACGCCGTTCTCCAGCAGTTTCGACTGCCGCGATTTTTGTTACTTTTTACGCGACGCTTTGACAGGTTTCAAACGATTCACTGCGACACTTGTAGTGCGTGAAATAGTAATCTCGAGCAATTATTTCCGTGAGAATTGCAAAATAGTGTTGTTCTCGAACGCGTCCCAGCCTACCGTCCAATGTTGTCATGAATCAAGATCAATAAAATATACAGATTGTTGCCTCGTTGCCTGATATGTTGGAAACCTCTTGGATACCTCATGCCAAGGACGTAGTGACGTATATCGATCGATTCGTATCTTAATAGCTGTTGTTCTTTGTAAGTAACTTTTCTGACGAGTTAAAGTGAAAGTTAAAAAATTGTGGTGGGGATCATGTGCACCATCAGTTTCACGAATCCGTTTTTTCGCTTTCACTTTAACTCATCAGAAAAGTTACTTACAAAGAAATACAGCTATTGCTTCGACGTTATTGGACAGAACTGGACTGAGCGAACAGAACTGAATAACACGCTGACAGGTGGACTAATAGTAAAGGCGTTTTCGGAAACTTGCTCGGGTTAGCTCGATCATCACCCTGAATGTTCGTTTACTAACCGAGTTAAAGTGACCTAGCTGTGTGTGTTAGGCCTGGTTTATAATGGCCGTTAACTTATTCCGTTGCAATGGGATGTATGATTTAGATTACAAATTTACACAAATTTACACAAAATTTACACAAATGTACACAAATGTACACAAATTTACACAAACTTACACAAATTTATACAAATTTACACAAATTTACACAAATTTACACAATTACACAAATTTACATAAATTTACACAAGTTTAAACAAATTTACACAAATTTACACAAATTTACATAAATTTACACAAATTTACACAATTACACAAATTTACACAATTACATAAATTTACACAAATTTACACAAATGTACCCAAATTTACCCAAATTTACACAAATTTACACAATTACACAAATTTACACAAATTTACACAAGTTTACACAAATTTACAAAAATTGACATAAATTTACACAAATTTACACAATTACACAAATTTACACAATTACACAAATTTACACAAATTTACACAAATTTACATAAATTTACCCAAATTTACATAAATTTACACAAATGTACACAATTATACCCAAATTTACACAAATTTACACAAATGTACAATTACACAAATTTACACAAATTTACACAAAATTTACACAAATGTACACAAATTTACACAAATTTACACAAACTTACACAAATTTATACAAATTTACACAAATTTACACAATTACACAAATTTACACAAATTTACACAAATTTACACAAATTTACATAAATTTACACAAATTTACACAATTACACAAATTTACACAAATTTACACAATTACACAAATTTACACAAATTTACACAATTTCACAAATTTACACAAATTTACACAAATTTACACAAATACACAAACTCACACACATTTACACATATTAACACAAATTTACACAAATTCACACAAATATACACAAATACACACATATACACAAATTTACACAAAATGACACAAAATTACACAATCACACAAATTTTCACAATTACACAAATTTACACAAATGTACATAAATTTACACAAATTTACACAATTACACAAATTTACACTAATTTACAGAAATCTACACAAATTTGCACAACTAAACAAATTTACACAAATTTACACAAATTTACACGTATTTACACAAATTTACACAATTACACAAATTTACATAAATTTACACAAATTTACACAAATTTACACAATTTTACACAAATTTACATAAATTTACACAAATTTACACAAATTTACACAATTACACAAATTTCCACAAATTTAAACTAATTTACACAATTACACAAATTTACATAAATTTACACAAATTTACACAAATTTACACAAATTTACATAAATCTTCACAAATTTACACAAATCTTCACAAATTTACACAAATTTACAGAAATTTATACAAATTTACACA